>JAYMFT010031013.1:0-15996 GCA_038088735.1 Panulirus argus
ATGTACATACAATGCAATAGCCACGATGAAGACACCTAACACTTGCTTATGAAATGGCCTCCACTGTACCCAAACAAATACACACACACACACATCACTATAACCTATGCCCAATGGTCAGGGGACTTGGCTGGCTTCCTGAGAGTTTAGGGAGTCTCATGAAGATAAAGAAGGGCTCCTGGTGCAGGCAGTATGCAAGTCCGGAAATAAGAGAGACTCATCACAAATCTTCCTAGTATAGACACCAGAGTCAGGCGCGGAGAGCAGCGGATAAGGATAAACGAGATGAGTACTTACTTACCCTACGAAATTTTACCAAATGGCGGGCTAAGGCTAAGGCTAACGCGTAGCACTCACCACTGGAAAACAGAGTCACAAAGAATGAGTCATGCGAGTTACGTGATGTAATGTGTGATATGGGAAGATTGTATGACTATATGGACGTCAACAGCATACGTGTTGGTGAGGCATAAAGGAAAGACAGCTACCTGGACCAGAGAGCTGACACTTGACAGCCACTGAAGTGCTGGTTCACTGTGCAGCCGTCACTAGCACTCCCGCTAACCAGGTGGGTAGTACTGCTAATATACCTCCATTGTTGGTGGCTGCCTACCGTCCACTGAAAGAGATGACGGACATGAAGAGCTACGGTACAAAATAAAGAAGGTTAGGGATGTCCGAGAGGAGAAGGGATCTGTAAATGATCAAAGAGGAGGAGACTGCGATCAGTGAAGAATTAGAAAAGGCACAACAACAATAATCATAATGCAGCAAGCTATAGTCATCTATATTGTATTTAAAATCAAAATAACGCCTCGATTTGTTAATGTAATATGGGTGGGTAGGTCCGTAGACTTGTAGGGTCGCTAACGAAATGGAGATTGGCAAACCCTAAAGGCTTTTAGATGCGTTTGAGAAATATGGGCCGGTGAATCCGAAGGATTCTCGTTGTTTTAAAGAAATGTGGTTTCGTAAATCTGCTGATTTATATACCTTCTTTTGTGAACTGGGGGTCTGTAAGCTCAAAAGCTTTGTTACGGTCTCAAAAGTGTTGGTCTAAGAGGGTCTTAAGCCTCCTGCTTGTACGAATAATACAACATAGGCACATATGGGACTGTCGGTCTCTTTGCCTTAATGAACTGTGGCGCGGTGTACTACCAAACACCGTATAAACAGCACCACAGATACGTTTAAGAACAGAGTTGATGAATTCTTCGTCTCAAATTCACGACTGACATTATTTGCACCTCCTTAGTTCCATGAACAGATTACTAATAATTCTGTTTAAATCATCTGTATGCTTTTGTCCTCGTAGGAACGCTAACTTCTGGCTTTTCAATCTCTTCCACTACGGAAAACAACATTGAAAAGTCCTACTAATCTGTTTCTGATGCAAGTCCTTTTACATTCGTGGACAACAACAGTGATAGTATATGCAGACCATTACCTAATGGAAACCACACACTAAAAGGCATGGGAGGGATACGAAACAGTAGTCATCGTTAGTTAGATGGAAACCTATCCGATAGAAACCAGATGCTTTGCAGTGTCGGATAAAAGCCACACTTCATGTATCGCCGGGTGGAAACCAAGCGTTATACACCGTCAAATGCACACCCATCGGAAACAATCGGATAGAAACCAGGCGCCAGGCAATGCGTGGTAAAAACCACCCACAAGGCATTCCTCTGGAGAAAGATGAGAAAAAAACGTTAACAACATTAGTGGGCCTCACTGCAACAACGCCAGCTGCTTCATCACAACATTATTGGTCTCAGCATAATGACACAAGGTGGCCCACTCCAACAGCATCAGTGGGTCTCGCTACAACACCACCATCTCGTTCACTACAGCAAAACCAGCTGGTTCACCACAACAACACAAGTACGTCACACCACATAATCACTAGTTAGCTTCACCACAACAACAATAACTAAACTCACCACAATACCAGCATATAATTCCACCAGAAGAATATCATCACAACAACCACAGTAGCTCGGTTATACCACAACACCATAACAAGGAGCACCACAGTCCTACCGTATTCGAACCTGACGCGTGTTTTTCGAGTGAGGAAGAATACTATACATATATATTCAACAGTAAAAGAACATCTGCTACTTGTAAATCCCGTCGACAGGAGTTCAGGGAGACGCCAAAAATATACCTTTCCGGACACGGGGTTAGACAGCGGGGTTAGGGGCGTGGCAGCGCAGCTTTAGGGGGAATAAGAGGGCTGTAATAAGAAGGCAACGGGTACAGAGGCTGTTCGAAGTCTGTTTTTTTTTTTCCAGAGGCAGTGAAATGATGCAGTTTCAGGGGCTGGAAGTAACTGGCGCTTCTTCAGGGGCAGCGAGTGAGCACGAATCCCAAAGCTGTACTGTTGTGATATCTTTAATAAGCAGTGTTGTTTTAAACCTAACTTACTTATTGAGAAGGATTAACGTTTAGCAATGGGGAGAAAAAAAGGAACTGGGTGAGTTTTTGGATTCTGGGAGGGGTGACATGGGATGGAACGGACGGACGGGGGTAAGAGGATGTATGTTTTGCTCGTGTGGTAAAAAGGTGTCTTCAGGGAAAAGGGAAAGTTTGACGCGCCATGGACATGGGATGGGATGAGATGGGGCAGAAGAAGGGCCGTATGACGTGTTGTTAAAGTACGGGGGTGACATGGCTAGTACGATTTTCATTTTTTCGTGAACGTGGAAAGGGAGTCGACAATATTATGTGACATGAGATGGAAGAGGATGTACTACCTGTTTTGTACGTGGGATGGGAGAGGATATGTTACATGTTATGGACACGGAAGGGTAAAATGGGAAGAAGAGTATCTAAAAGAGTGAAAAATATACTATAAACAAACAGCTTTAGAAAAGACCGAAGCTATATATGTTATGCTGCAAATAGGATTATCTTCTAGTTCACGTTCTATTTCACATTCCTTCAGCTTTTTCATATCCGTGTTGGGGGCATACAGAGTATCCCATGCAGGAATGGCTTAAGTTATATAGAAAGTTGTGTTCAAAAGAAAGCAAAGTGAAAATGAACATTCCTGTAAAACAGAACATCCAGTTAATCTTCCAACTGGCTGAACGCTGATAAATCTTCCACAAATCTTTTAATCTGGTCTTTAAGTGAAAAAATATGGTTATTTCCACTTATTTCCCCATCTACCTATTCTTGTAATTTGACAAGAAGTTGCATTTCAACTTGGACAACTAAGTATGCAAGCACAAGTACAATAATCTTCGTACGTATATCCCGTCTTTGTATATCTGTATCAACCACCTGATCTACACCAGACTCTGCCAACTCGAGGTTACACCGTGAAGCAGAATGGCACCGAAGAAGTCCATCATTTTCCTGCTGCTGTTAGTAGTGCAGCCTTTAAGTCGCAAAGCTTCTGGAAAATGGGTCCTGGAATAACCCTTGAGCCCTTTAAAGAAAAGATTAATTCTGAATTAATCAAATAACCTAAGATTTCATTGAGAAAGCAATTGAACTTATGCCAATATCGTTTCAATTATCATCTTCCTCGTCAAGGACTTCCCAGAGTTATCACCTTATGATAAACTATACGTGAATTTTATCAATACCTAAAATGTATGCAGAATATTCAGATCTCGAGAGTATTTACTTCTACTGATATATGTCTATATAAAGGGCATCAGCACGGAAGGATATTAATCCAGAATCCATATCAAACTTAAGATATGAAGGAGTAATTGGATACTGACATAGGTGTTGCAGTCAATGCATGACAGACAGGTATCTTACAGTAGAGGTTTTACGATGGCGCAGGTGTTGGAGAAGATTACCTACCCGTAGACTGTACTTCAACGATGTAGCAGTTTTTGGTTGTTAGTTTCTGGTTTACGTCGAAAGCTCGTTTCATACGAACGAATGGTGTTAACATCGGAGTAGGATAGTAACATCCTATGAACGTGGTTTATAGTTTTCTATTTCGTCGTTTTAACAGCGGCTCTTAACGGGAATAAACATTTAAAATAAGTCGACTTTCCTCCCTGTCATTATATCTGTTTTAGCCTTAACGTTGAGCTTATTTTGGCCAATGAATTGTAAACTAAGTTGTTTGTTAATGCATAGGAGTGTTGACCGTGCAGATTATTTTCATATTGCTGCGCTCACAACACAGCATAAACATTTAGCCTTAATGTGTTTAGCCTCGGACTTGTTTAAAAAGAAAGACGTGATATTATAGATCTTTTTGGTGAAAATGATCCGCTTTAGAAAACTTCGAAGAGGGAATATATATAAATGAATAAATAAACAAATATATATATATATATATATATATATATATTCTTGCCAGGAAACTTTTTTTCGAGGATTTTTACCAGCCGTCAAGTGATGACGGTCGATTTAATATATATTTGCACAGTAGTACAGCCCCCCAGAGTGGTCCTTCCGCACACGCTGAATAACTCTGGAGGTTCAGGTGGCGCATAGATGTTCCTCATCCCCCCGAAACCTCCTCCTGGTTTCTTCTAGAAACCTTGGGATGATGAATGCTCAGTGTCACGTTTACAGCAGGTGAGAGAGCTGTAAACTGAAATGCAAAACCGTTTAAAAGGAATATTTGAAAGGGATACTTAGTTATGAAGTCATTAGAAAGTCAAGGGCTCAAGTTAGTGCGCAGAGTGAGCATACATGATGCTACTGAGGGATGACGGGTTTCATTTTATCATTGCAAAAAGCGGTATGGGGTTTGTCCAAAAAGGCTCTAGAGCTCTATAATTCCAATCCATTTCACACGAATACGAATGGACTGTAGAGAAAGGGAAATGAAATTTTGATAAAGTAGAAGCGAAACTTAGATATATAGTGAATATGATTCTAAAAAAATGACAGCGAGTCAAATAATCCGGCTGCAAGAAATGAGGACATTACAGTGGAGTATCGCATGCATCACATGATTCAACAGATACACCTTCATGTTAAAAGAAACAAAATCAACGCAAAGTAAGAATCTGATGACCTCTCCCCAAAATGCCAACATATCTGTTGCACTTCATCTCACCCCGCAACAAAACCTCAACATTCTCCATGATCAAGCAACTGAAGAAGCTAGATCATACGCTTAGAGGAATGTGAATGACTTATACGATGTTGGGATACTCGTACCCAAATGAAATGACGCCTACCAAAATCTATCTAACTCGGATATGATAGATAGACCGACAACAGTCCTTACCTAGGGTTGAACTTTCGCGTACAACCCAGATACGACGAACGTGACAAAAAGGTAGAACTCGAACTGTTTCACCAGTCTTTTCTGAAACGTGAAGAACAGGACAAAGTTTTGAACGCTGATCCTGAAGAACAATTGAGTTACAAACACAGGACAACAACGGCGCAAGAAAAAAGAAAAGTTCCCATTTGACTCTCTTACCTTTGTAAAACAGCGGGAGAACTTAAGATAATGATGATATATCACTGTCAAAGGAGCAAATATGTAATTCTTAACAGGACAGACCATATAAACGAAAAAGTATTATTCTCGATGACACCACCAGCTTCCGTATCATCAATCGTGACCCAAATAATCCCTGAAGAGAGGGGTAGATAAGCTCTTAACTACTACCAGTGCTGGTGCGGATAGAGATCGCTTTCCATTCATTACCGAACATTACCCTCCGGTTTATATCGACGTAAATGTCAAAATCCACAAAAAATGCCTACTCGCTCCGTCACACCATTTCCCATGTATCAAATCGTACGTAAAACATTACCAAGCAGACCAGGAACGTTATGAATCCATACATTTTCTTGCTAAGTTTTCGCTCCGTTTCCAAGATGAACTCGTTATACCCTTCACAACAGCCGCCCCGATGGTATCTTTGCATTCTTAGAGGTAGAAAAAGTCTCTTCACTGATTACAGTTCAAATCATCTTCGTGAATCTCTCCAACCACCCTACCCGACCACTCTTACGGATGCCTCGCGATATACAAGGAGGAGCCAATCGAGCCTGCATCACAGAGTACCTTCCGTATCCCTGGCGAACGACAAGCTGAACGGCTGGTCACAATGTCCTTCTTCGGGAGACTTCCGTCCGTTTGAAATTTTGCTGTGAGTGAAAAGTCACATTTGGCGAGACTGTACCATTGACGGTGAACGAAAGGGAGTACAATACAGTAGAAGAAACTTTTCATCCCAAAGGGATCCATCCTTCTCTTCTACTGATTGCAGCGAAGCTTCGAAGCCCAGGAACCCAGTTGATATATGATTGAATTAATCATGCATGCGTACATTCTTTAAAACAAATAATGTGGAAACCGTCGCTATTTCGGGATTCTCATTACAGGGTTACCTAGAACCAGTTACAATAAAACGTTCGTTTTCTATTTTCGGTTTTACATACATTTCCCTAATCTCTTCCATATATAAACCTCAGGACTTCCCCTTTACGCGATATTCTGTGAGCATGTTTGCCATAAAATCTTCTATCAGAAAAGTGTCTACGAATATAATTCATTGTCTTTTATCATACTGTTGCCCTTAGTATCGCTAAGGATGACTGGAGACGACGAAATATACAGCCCTCATAAAGGTCCTCCCTCTAGGTATTTCTGCGGCGACCTGGAACTGAATCAAAGTTTCCAATCGCAAAACGGTCAATTAATCTTCACTCGTGTCAACGAGCTTGACATCTAAACAAAATCCCCTCGACTTCCTTAAATGGGAAGTCACTTGTAAACACCCACCTGAACCTTTTTACCCACGAGGAATTCACATCTGACTCTAAATTAATGGTATGGAGTCACTCACGACTCACGAACAAGTTAATCTTGGGTCACACGACGCAGTCTTGCCTGCAAAATATGTTTGAATCGCTTTTCTCTTGCAGGAAATCAGGCTGGTTTCTTTTCCCGATTCTTGTATAATTCAGTCATAACTGAGAGGTAGATTAATAGATAAATGAATAATTGTATCAGTAAATAAAAGCCAGCTTAAGAGATAAATAAATGTCAACAGATAAATAAAAAGGATAGCTTTTTTTGTAAATATTTTTCTTCCGTGCAAACACACAACCACAAATATTTCTACAGCTACACAAACAGTTACACTTAATGGAAAAATGTCGTTACTCACATCGTCATCTGAACCACACCACTCAAAAACACACATGAAAACGTTCGCCACAGTAAAACTTATACTGGGTCAACAATGGCTCAGGGCGCAATTGCCGGGCAAATTTCCCAAAAATGTCAAGGATAACTAGGAATAGTAGTCCAACATGTGTCTAAAACACGTCAGTTCAATGAGCACTTCGCTTGGTGGGGTTCGAACAATGGCCATCCGTGGCACTAAACTTCATGGTCACTTTTAGTACCATAGAAATGTTGGAGTCTTGTTTACAACGAGTGTCGCTGTTTTTCTTTTCTTTTTTTTTTTTGCCCTTTTTTTTTTTCTCGTTCGCTGTTACAGTTTTGCCATGACTCCTGCCCCTCTCCCTCTATTGGATACGACATTTCTTTTTTCATCTTCTTTTAGTTAGGAAACAACAACAACACACAGTCTCTCTCTCTCTCTCTCTCTCTCTGTCTGTCTCTAAACACTGGACACGATCCCAACTTTTCCGTGTCTAGGTTGGGGAGTGGCCGAGCGGTTGGGGTGGCGTAGCTTTGATGCGTCAACCCCTAGCCCTCCCTAGGACAGGTGGCACCCTACCTCTCCCACGGTACAAAGATATTTGGAAGAGATGCATTACGACTGTTGTTCAGAAAAAGAAGAAAAAAAAATAAAAAATAGTCATCAAAGGTTACTAAAGAAAGAAAATAAAGATAAGTGGACAGTTTACAACCTCAGAATTCCTGTTTTCTATTGCTTCATCTTCCTCCTCTTCAAAAGGAAAAATATTAGATGCAATCGTGGTTATTTGAGAGGTAAGCAATTTTCTGAAAAGAATAATTTAGCCAAACGGAAGGGAAAGGACAGAGTGTAAATAACTACCGGAACGTTCTCTCTCTTGATATCTACAGATAAAGTGAAGAGTATGATATTTCCCCAAGAAGAGAAAAAGGAAATTCCACAAACTAATAGGAACAGAAAGTTAACTTGCCCTCACTCAGTCCAACAAATAGATTCTCTCATACATTGAGGAAGACTAATGTAAATAATGCTCAAAGAATCAAAATGAAAAGAAAAAAGAAACACGTAAAAAAATGAAATAACAGAGAAACGTCCCTTTTCCTTAAGAGCTGCTGCTGCTGCTGCCTCTTGCCTAACTAAACCTCGATCTTATAACTATTGCTGTTCCCTTCCCTAACTCCTTTAGGCTTGGGGTTGGTGCTTCTGCCCTTATAACTCCAGAGTGTGGGAGTCGACGTTAGCACGAGAAGAGAACGGAATCCTCTTAGTTCCGTCTCACTGTATGCACTTGTCTTTCCGGGGCAAACATGAGGGAAAAAGAGTTAGTTCCGTCTCGGTGGATGTAATTAGCTTTCTGGGGCAAACTTGCGAGAGAGAGAAAAAAAGAAACTTGAAGTTTAGACAAACTGAATGAAGAAGAAAATGAATGCAGGAGACTACTGGTAGGATAATGAGGGAGGAGGTGAAGGAGCAGGAGAAAATGAAACAGGGGACCATCACGTCATACAGGATGTCTCCGGCTAACTGCAAGTGTGGAAAGTCCTTCATCACTCCGATGTGTCCATAACCTGCACTTTGCTTCCATCGTGATCTGATATCAACCTAGGAAAGCCTCTCCAGAGCATGTCTGTTCACTGGTATAGTATTTCCGAGTTCTAAACCTCATGAATAGTGCATAAAGTTAGTCGATATAATCGTGTGCTACTGTAGCCCTAGAAGGTGGACTAGGTCTTCGGGGTTTGCTGGTTGTCATCTCATCACATCAGATAGATATGCTGGTACGTAGGTGTTGCCTCTTTGGATGAAGGTGTCCCAGAATAGTATCTGCGTCGTTGGTTAGTTGGTCCTTAAGCCTGTCGACTGACTGCCAGGGTCGTTGAGGCCGTCTCAGTCAAGCTAAAACATCGACCAATCGGAAAATTGTATGACAATTTCTCTCCACATGTGAAGCTTGCTTGTATTTGGCTGTTGCAGGCCAATGATTATATCTTTCCTTCATATCGAAAAATGCTGCTGAATAATTGATCTATCCTAATTTCATAATTCAATACATGCTAAAAACAAAGTGGACTTTTCTTTCATTAGAAATAAAGGATTGTGTTTCTTTATTCTTATTAGTTATCTTACTTTCGACTGCTTCAAAACCTTTCTTTTTATATCTTACATGGTTACGACTGGAACCGATGTAGATCGATGAAAATGATATGCTACACAAATGTTTGTTCTTAAACTTTCTATTTTGCTTAAGCTTAGAGCAAATATGAAAAAGAATTGGCAGAAGACTATTTCACTACGATATTCGAGGAGCTTAGAGATATTCAGTGCGCTAAGAAGAATCTCCCTAAAAATCCTTTTCTGAACTTATGTTGCAAACTCCATTAAAAGCGCTAATGCAAATTTAATGGTAAAAGTGTTGAAAAACCTCATGACATCTTTTAAAAGTTGGTTTTTACAGCCCCTATCATAGGCCAGGGACAGCTTCCTAAGGACATGTGTTCAGAAGAAAGATATCTTAGTCGAGCTGGGCAGTTTATGAGGCCATAAAACAGTCCCTCTTTCTCCCCTGATGTCAGCCGAGGCAGCGAGGATATCTGGTGACAGACCGTCAAGTGATCTGGTTTAGGCCCTTACTTAGGCTGAGTTTTACCCTTCCGTCCTTCAGATGCCTTACTAAAGTGTATTGTAAGTGCCTCACTTTGGTATTTCATAGTTTTTTTTTCATCTAAATTCTTTCTCATCATCACCGCTTGTCCAGCAAGGGAACACCACGTCCTCACAAGCTCATCACCACCAATAGTAAACCACGTCGTCATGAGACATTTGCCATCGTGTATTAACAGAACAACAATTTCCTTTTCCCTTCAAAATAGCTTTCACTTCAATAGCACGAATATATAACGATCCAGTATCAATGGGTAAGTGCGTGATCAATTCATTGCGTGGTCAGACAATTCTACCAAACATACGTTTTACCTACTGACAAATTTTCTCATACCAGCTAACGTAAGATTTCTTCACAACTCGCCCCTATTACTGTGGTAAGACTAAGCGGGCAAACAAATCTATGGTATATATGAACATGACCCCATGATGATTGTAAAGGAGCAAAGAAAACACATCATGTATAGAAATCCTTCATGATTATAAAACATGGGAGACTGCAGCGTTAAAAGGTTATTTAGGGTTTTTAAAGAGATTTTCTTGTCTATTTAACTGCAACTATAGCGTGGAAGATGATGCCCAGTGAAGGACTAAAGTACATTTCCCGAAAATGTTTCAATATTTTCACTAACGAAATATTTCATAATTTTTTACTTTCCGGTTATGGATCCGACTTGGGCTAATTAGCCGTCCCGGAAATATCTCAGGAAAAAATGTTTGATCACCTGGGTTAGATAAGCCTGGTAGTGAAATACGAAACTAGGTATACCTGAGCATGTCAGGTGTATGTTAAGCCTGATAAGGATGGGATGTATTAGACATACTCGAGCATGTCAGATGTTGTGTTAAGCCCGAGTATGACGGCTACACCAGGTATATCTGAGCAAAGCAGGTGTTAAGTAAAGTAATGAAGTGCATTACTAGGTATACCTGAGCGTGTCAGATGTTATGTTAAGCCTGGTAATTACTGGGTGTATTAGGTATACTTGAAGGCCAGGCGTTGCGTTAAGCCTGATAATGATGGGCTGCGACACTTGGGTAATGAGGCCCTAATGAAGCCATGGAAGGACGCATAAAACTCCCTCGTGTCCCTAGGATGATCAAACCCTTCAGAGACAATCCACACTTTTTTTTTCCATAGGGTTGGAAACTGCAGCGAAGATTAAACGAAAAGTTGTAATTAGCTCTTACGCCATTTTTTTTTTTTCTTATACCCTGAAAGTTGATAAGACTCTAGAAAACACCTGAGAAGGGCGGATAACCCGAGGGTACAGGAAAAAGATGTCTGGTATGTGGAGGACGAATGAATTTGTGTCTAGGACGGAAAACGATGATATCGAGGAGGGATATGGTATGTGCAATATATATGCAGATGAAATTGTTAGTACAAGGAAGTGATGGAGGTGAATGATGCAAGCTGAGGTAACAATGGTAACATCTGTAAATGGTGGGGACCAGTACATTGTGCAGAGAGATTAATATCTGCGGAGCGAGATCAATGAGATCATACGCAAGATCAACCCTCTGGGTTTATTTACTAAGTGACAGTTGGTATCAAAGGAAAAATAGTAATGGTGGTTATGAACCTTCAAACTAGTAATAAGTATCGAGAGCTAAAATGCCCATTTATGTTTTCTGTAACACGACAGCGTGTAGTATGGAGTCGAATGCTCATTTATGTCTGCATCAGTGTACCTCACCTTATTGTGAGATGCGAATGCTAAATCCTTGTGGGAGATATCTAGTTCTTGGTCTCGATATTCTGGGACGTCACACAGTGTCTATATGACGCACACGTGACACGAGACGAAAACGTTACCGGAGCTACCTACAAGATGTCTGATACGAAGGCATGACACTATCTTAGCCGCTCGTCCATCACAAACACACAAGATCGTCTTGACGTAAAATTCACATGACTGCATCTTATCACTGACACGTGCATATGTTAGCACAGTCAGATAAGCACACCTGAATTTCCAGTAAGACTTCAGACTTCAAGACTGTAGTAAGTTCATCTCCATAATCTTCGATGCGTTGACATCAAAAACTATTATACAGTAATCACATTCTCTGTAGACATCGCCACAGTCTGGTTATCTGTAAGCCTCAAGCCACGGGAACCTGACAAGGTCCATGAAAAGAATGAGCTTTCCCAGGACGGGCTTAAACAACATTGCCCTGTGCCTCGCAGCATTCAAGGGGCGATAAGAACCTCTGCTGTAGTGGTGTGTGTGTGTGTGCGTGTGTGAAGTCGTGGCTTGTCACAGGTTTATTTGTTGCAGGTGCGTCTGGCCCAGCGAAGAAGAGTAACTGGCGATTATCACCAGCATCTTAGCCATGAGAGCCATAAATGAAGTGAAGATCAATTACCATTGCTTACCACCAGTGATGTTGCCACGAGCACTTCTAGTGAAATAAATAGAAAGTGTGGGGGGGGGTGACATAACTGTGCAGTATGGTCACAAGCAAAAATATAGAACAGTGAAAGTGTGTGGCCGTCGGTAACAGAAATAACAGGGTCACTAGTCCCTCTGGTACAGTGATAACCAGCACCACGGCCATTAGACTCTCTGGTGCAGTGACGGTACGTGGCCCTGGCTGATAACCAGCAGTATGGCCGAGTCGTGAGTTACAGCAGCAGCTGCTGTTATCTAAGCAAGGAATGGCAGCGTTATAGACCATTAAGCAGATGGAGGGAGTAAGAGATATAGGCCCCAAGAGTGAGATGGTCAACAGTGCGGAATCGCGGTGAGGTGCATGAGGGACAGGACCTCCCTCAAATACTCCAGATGTCTCGTTGAACACATGCAGCTATCATACAAGTTCTTAGATTTATGTATGTTGTATGCATTAACCATATCCTCAGTCATTCTGCTCCATTCATCCACCACCACTCTTCATATTTTAAAAGGACTTCTGTGCATTTTCTTCATAAATTTCATATCACGTCCTCTGGTTGCCCTAACCCTATGTCTCTCGAAGAATTGTTCACTGTTCACGTCATCGATCGATCTGTATTATATACTTAAAGATTGTGATAAGGCTGTGTGTGTGTGTGTGTGTGTGTGTGTGTACTTCTTAATTTGTGAGTACATACGACCAGATATTACTAAATGGTAGGGCTAACGAGTTGCGTTCAACGTCGGAAACTCCAACGTCACGAAGAACAAGATGTGTGATTTACATGTAGTCAAGTGTTATGTGAGATGGAGAGATTGCTTTTTTAGTGGACTGAAAGCCAGCAGTCCACGTGTAAATGAGGCAGAAAGAAAGACAGCCATAGGGCTGACACCTGACAACCACCGCACTTATGTGACTATCAAGTGTCGTCCCTCTGACTAAGGTACCTGTAATTATGTCAATTCCCCTGTCAAGCAGGAGGCTGTAAACCTCTGAATAGCATGGAGTACGTGGGAGCCACACACACACCTCCCTGCCTCCCTTCTCCTAAGACGCATTGCCATGCGTCTCCAACATGGCGCACCCAAGTCACATACGAAAGAAGGACATGGAACCGGCTGAACGGGACAAGAGACGGGAGACTCAACAAATAAACTCAGACAAAAACTGAAGGCATCCGGCGTCTTCACATTACAGATGACCTCCTCAACCAAACGACCTCCCAGATTTTGCAGTCCATATGTCCTTAAGCAACCCATCAAGACACCAGATATACAAATGACTGTTGGACTTCTCCACAGGCCCGTCCAACTGCATTCCCCTCCGTGTTACCCCTTGTGTCTGCTACTTTTGCCCTCGTCTCGCCGTACATCCTTTCCCGCGTAAGCCGCTTAGATCCTATTCTAATCAATTCCTTAAGATGCATTCAAGACGGTAGAGTGGAAAGTCGACACCTCTTACGGACACGCACTGAACTAGCTCACTTCTGACACTCATACAAAAATATACGAGCTCTGGAAAAACCCATAAGATTAATGGTTATATTTTCTTTTATGGTAGCTGAGACGGTACGGGCAGCTAAGGCCCTAATTAAGGCTATCCCATTAACGCTATATATATATATATACCCTAGCCCGAGTCGGGTACTCTTAGCGGGGGATGAACTGCTGGGTGGACTGTAGACTGACTGTCGTAACCAGGATTCGAACTTTTGCGCTCGACCGTGTGCGGCCCGTGAATGCGTCATGGTCAGGAACGCTAACCGCTACACCATGGGATATATAGAGATATATATCCAGGCTTTTTACTGAAACATTTATATATATTACGGACTATAATTACCCCTGGGCCAATTTTTATAAATGAGCTCTGCAGATACCAAAGACATTTCTAAAGGCTCCTGCAGCCCAAAGCTGCGCTATTTCTTTTAAGAGACTGTTCTTCTATTGATACAGCCTCGCCAAAGGTCTCTTTTCCACTCAAGCAGGCAGGTAGGGTCCGGTAACACCTGAAGCATTATATGATTTCTTACCACCATTAACCGGAGGCATCGGGTGTGGAATTCTGAGAGCAATCTCTTCTGAAGGAAAGAGAGTGCAAGGCGGAGGAAGGATTAAGGGGAGGAGTCACCAGCACATCCTTAGAGTCTGGAATTTGACTTTGCTCAGCCAGCCAGTGTCAGGAACATTAACTAAATCGTTTTCGGACACTAATCCCTCTCAGGTGATGTATGGTGTGATTTAGTGGCGTTAGATAACCTGGGGTCGTCGCCTATCTGCATGGGGAGGCGTAGCAGCAGAAATGGTGGAGCTGATGTGTCAGGTGGAAAGATTAGATATTCAAGAGAATAAAACAAACTTTTACTTTTTAATTGAAATATATACACTTAGGTATTGAGTTTTGGTGTAAGTTTCAGCTGGGAGGTATACTATAAGCTTAATGGAGAAGGCCTTTGATGCAATGGTCTTGTGTATCTAAGAACATTTACTTGTAACGTTAAGGTAACAATATTTTGCCATAGTGGAGAATTACACACACACACACATTCACCACACATAAGCTGGGTGATGCGTGTACCCTAATGATAGAGCTGTTCCTCGGATTATGAATAAGCTTAAATTCTCTCGGCTGATATAGAAGCTGAAGCTTACTGCTTTTACGCTTTAGCTTATACAAGTACCGCGCTGATATATTCCTATCGTCTCGCCAGCTTAGGCGTACTCGGCCTTACTAATGCCATTCACTTTATCATCGGGATAGATTATTCTCCTTCTTCCACCTTCCTTGAACAGCACCATTGATCAAATCGCCGTCTCTCTCTATTTTCCTCCGTTCCTTGCGTGTTTCTCTTCTACAGCAAGATATAAGGATATCTGTCTCTTAAATGGACACACAAGCGCACTCATACACACACACACACACACACACACATTTTGTTTGACAGAGGAACTAACGAGCACCCTAGTTGCGGATGACCAGACAATGCCTCTTTGTATCACTGACAGTCGAAAAAAATGCGTACAAGTTCGCTCTTTTAAATGTAGACTGAATCTCGCTCTTCCTCTGCTTAACTTGTGAAGCTTTAGTTTTCTGCCATACGCAGAGAATTTCACACTGTGTTCACCAAAATAATGATCAATCTCGTTTCAGCTAAAACGTATGGTTTAACCGCAAAGAAAATGAATTGCGGGGGAACTAAAGCTACTACCTGTGCACTCGATTCTGAGATGCCCGTGAATGCATCGCGGTCAGGAACGCTAACCGTTACACCACAGAAGTCCATAATTTTACTGACAAAGTTTCAGGACAGTAGAGTAGATTATTACAAAAATAGAAATCATCTTCTACTACAGTCTTTATCAAATGAAGAAAAAAAAATATTAACATGACATTTATTATTCTGGTGTCCGGTACCCTTGAACGAAAGGAATTGACATCAGACGGATGATTCAACTATACGAAGAAAGTTTGATATTCCGTTTGAATGGCACATGATATCTGCCTAAACTTTCAACGTCTGTCACTCTTGCTAGCACAAGCTATGTCAAGTTGCAATGAAACTTTAATTAAATCACTTTAGTTACAGGGAACGTCAAAGCCCCGTCGGGCTTAGGCAGATCTGTTTCACACAGAATTATTTAGGCGTCGAGAGTTTATTTTCAAAAAAGTACATCACGTTTTTGCATTATACTTTTAGTTATTTCTTGCTTTACGAGACAAAGATTAATATTTTTTTGTACTTTTTTCTGTATATATATACATATGTTTATATATATACATATGTATACTGAGACATATACATATATACATATAC
>JAYMFT010031024.1:0-15996 GCA_038088735.1 Panulirus argus
TAACTAAATGGTGACTACTAGGCTGTGTTATTGTGATATCTTATTTTAATAAGAGATATGTAAAGTATTTTACCAAATAACATTTAGAGCTCAACATGAACTTGAAAAACGATTTTGATAATTTTGTGTGTAATGTGCACCACGTTCTTAATTCCTCTCCTCCCATAATTCATCTGGCTTTCTTTTTGCATTTTGGATTAATATCTGATTGTGTTTGTAAAATAATGAAGAAAATCTGATTATGATTATGTTTTCAGCATGAGTGGTGTCAGCTGTTCTGATTATGTTTTCAGCATGAGTGGTGTCAGCTGTTCAGCCCGGACCCATTATGGCTCGTGTCGACATACTTTGTTTGCTGGCTGTATTTTCTTCACACTTCTTGACAAGATGGGCTTTCAATAGATTAATTAGTGTGTGATATTTTCTATAACATTTTACGAACGGTTCGGTGCAGGTGGTAGTGTTGGTGCTATAGGTTGTTTGCCAGGGAAGTGTGTAGAAGGGACTCACGTGGTTTTGGTGTGAATCACATACTCACTGTTGGTGGTGATAGTGGGTTGGGGAACAAGTGGTGGCACTGGTGTGGTAGTGGTGGTGGTTGTGGTAGTAGCGGTGGTTGACCTACAGTCGTACAAGGCGTTGATCTTGAAGATGTCGGTCTTTGGAACATAGGAGAAAGATCGTCATACTTTGCTTGCAAAATGTTATATGAACTTGACCGCTTTGTTTGATAAAGTATTTTTCTAAGTTTAAATTCTGATTTAAAAAAAGATGTTTTGATATATGCATAATCAGATATAAAATTACTAAATGTTTCTTACGTTATTCTTGTGCTTGAGGTAATATTTGATTGTCAGTGTTTAGGGAAAAAGTAGCAAATTGCTTTGTTTGTGCCTGTATACCAACAATGCGTCCCATACACTTTTCCCTCGTTGCACACGCAAATGCACCTCATAGCGGGAAACACCGTCACGTAACCTAGTGACTCACCGGACTGGGGCCCTCCCGTTGACCTATGGTGACGCCCGGCCGTTTGACGATGATAGTTGGGGAAGCCGGGTCCTTAGCGAAGTGGTTCCAACTGTAGTGCATCACGGAACCTGCGGAAGGAAGTTATCGTACGTCATACCCTGCGCAGGAACTTGACGTGCGTCTTTGACGTGTGGAGGGAAATTATCGTACTGCATAATCTTTAGGGTGTATGCCAAATACGTGAGCATTTTGTAGCGTAAAGTGGTTTAAGATTATCTTGCCTTGATGGCAGTGGTACGTACCGTAGTCATACGGTGCGCCGAAGGTCTGGGACGAGAGGACGGACCTCCTGACGAAGTTCTGCTTCTTTTCGGGGGAAATGTTGCTCCAGATAACGGTGACGTAGGTGTCGCGGTCCGCGCGGGCCTGCTCGTGCCAGAACCCTGCAGGAGGGAGCTGGTGACGGGAGTGTGACGGGATTGGACACTGGTGAGTGATTGAGGGGGGGGGGAAGGAAGGTGACACATTTATGAGTGATGAGACGCCTATCGAGTGACGGGAAATGTGTCTGTTGCGTGACGGTAGTGATTAATAACTGGGTGACGACGGGTGTGTGTGATTTAAAGAGAGCGGGAACACCTGGTGTGATGCACCGGGTTGGAACGCCAGCCGCTTGATGGTGACGCCGCCTGAACATGCGATCATTTTTCTGTGATGCAATGCAGCCACAGAGCAGCAACCTACGCTGTTATTGTTCCCTTTGACTCCGGGGTAACGCGTATGGATGAATTATGAAGAGACGATGATGGTTCCAGAGTGACTTAAGGTTTATCTACGTTTACGTCACTGTCTCGAGGGGCTTTGGGCTGAGGGCTTCGCCATAGGTCTCGCACAAGTCAGAGGATGGGATGTGCGAGGCGGCCTCCGCCCCAGGGATTGTGGTGGGTGGGGGTGGAATGCGGCAAGGACAGCTCGCGGTACTGATCCTCCACAGTGGCCTCTGGACACGGCGACGGGTCTGGCGCCGCCGACCAACCCTGGCGGCATTGACACTTAGCAATAAACGTAACGAGAGAGAGGGATAGTGAAAAGCAGCGGCATAAATGGATTTATACAGAGATCTCACCTCGCCACAATTACGGTCTTTGCGTCTCCATTGTTAAAGAGGAATGGTTTACAGGCATTTGTTTTTAACCTTTACTTTTTTCTTTTCCTTTTTGCGCCACTCTTAAGTTTTTAAGTTTCCAATTTCTTCGATGCTGAGAATATGTGGATTTTTTGTTTTTGTTTTGGAGAGAGTTCCCACGGAAGCCCCTTGTTTGTTTGATGTGACGTAGTGGTTACGACCAGCCATAAACACCGCTCTTCATTCTCTCTTGGCCAGCAGGCTCAGAGAGAGAGAGAGAGTTACAGTGATATGCAGGTAGGAGGAGACATGCAGGTAGCTGCGTTGGCGAGATCTTCAAGTTATGACAGGCGTCAGGGGCAGAGCTCCTGTGGCTAGTGAGTTCCATGACTTGGTAGAAAAGAAACCGTCGACCTTTGTTTCGCCAGTTTTTAAAGCGATCAAAATCGTCTAAATTAGTTAATAATCATGGCGTCACTTGCTGTAGTCATGATGCGGATTAAATGTCAACTGGTCTTGGGCCGTAAATCTGTAATGACTGCCTCAACCACGAATATCCTGAGTAGCCTCGCGTCAACTTTAGGAGTTGTGCAACCACAAGAATCAGTGCCAGCCTACATATGGCGTGTCAACCGGGTGGGCATTGGAATTAGGCCTGCGCAGTATTCGACTGCTACTTAATTAGATCCTTCTCCGGGATTCGCCTGTTTTCACTCGTCTTACGACATTCACTTAAGCGTCCACTTAAGTAATGGGTCTAGTCGGACCGTCCTCTTAAATTACAAGTCCACTCAAGAGCGTGTGTCACTTACAAATGATCCTGAGTCGCAAGTAACTTGAAATTCACCGTGTCGAGATCGTAATTTATTCCGTAAATGCAATAGCAATGTTGTTTATTCTAAGGTAAATCGCGAGGACAAATCTAGCGTTGAAATGTTTTGACGGGAAATGCCTAGCGGATTCCTGGGCGGTGTAAGCAAATTGCCCTCTGTGGTATTTTTTCATTGAGACTCGAGGCCCGTTACTTTTTGACTGTATTAAGCAGTTTCCTTTCATCGTGAATCCCTGTGTAATTTCAGTAAAACTAGTTACCCGGATATGATTTAGCTTAAGTGCCTCTCGTACAAAAACGCTATGTGGAACGTGTAGGACAAGACGCATTGCCTCATACGGCATCTGAGGAACTGCCCACTGCAGGTGATTCGACAAAGGGGCTGTCATAGACACAGATGGACGCCGACCGAGTTATTAAGTTTAATCTTAGGGAGAAAGGAAAGAAGATTCTTAAATAGAAATTGCTTTGTAATGCCAGTCTGAGAGAGAGAGAGCGCCGCCAGCCGACAAAGATGGGTACTAATCCTACATTAGGAAAACCAACTTGATGTTTCTGTAATTTTTTTTTTATGATTTTTCTTGATTGCTTAAGAAGTTAATTGCGCTTTAGAGAGATTTATAGCGTTCGTTTTGTTGCTGCTAGTTTATGATGGTGAACACCGTGAGCGTATATTCCAGGTAGCTACTTAGAATTGACCCCTTTGAATAAGGACAGTATGACCTTTAGGTATGTCTGGATGACCTTTGACCCAGCCCTCAAGGATCAGGTCAGATGCCAGGGCATCATAACAAAGACTCGTTCTGTGCTTTAAGAGTCGTGTGTTCATGCTGGAGGGTCGCTCTGTTTTGCCGTGATCATGTGGACACCGTTGTAACAGGAGCAGCGTTGTTGTCACTGTTGTTCCTATCTTGCGACTCGCTGCCCGTAACGGTGACGCCTCGAACTGCGCCAGACAGATTACGCCACAAAGCTTGCTCATTTGAACTCAGTCAGGCCAAGGAAGGGAAAACCCACTCCTTGCATTAAGCTTAACGAGATTAACGTACGAGGGCATTCCTTAAACCTTTGGGTCGCGTTTCAAGGGCGTGTGTATGTGTGAAGGGCTCGGGTGCAATGGGCGTGTACGTACGTACCTAGGGCGTGCATGAGCTCGTGCGACACCACGCCGGGGGTCAGGCAGGGCTCCGCCAGTCGCACCGCCTGCCGTCCACCCTGACGGCCAACGTAAGATGAACACCTGCAGACGACACCACCGGGAAAATGATAAATGATGATTATAATAATAATAATAATAATATTAGTAATAATTATAATAATAATAATAATAATGATACTAATAGTGACAATTATAATAATCAGCTTATTGAATCAGCTGGAGCCATAGGTAAACAGTGTACTGTATACGTATATATATATATATATATATATATATATATTTATATATATGTCACACACTGCCCTCCAACAGCAAGGATTCGAACCCAGGACCATTTGCGTGGCAGCTGGGAACACTAACCACTCGGCTATGCTTCCTCCCCACCCCCATAATAGGGAAATGACTGTAACTACTAACTAGGGCTGCTAAGAATTCCGAAGGACCATTCGGGAGTTAACTCAGTTCAGACTGATGTGAGCGTGATGGTTACCCATTGTTCGAAACGTAGAGGCTTTTATTCAAGCCTAGCTTGAAGTACTGCCTAGGAAGTGAGGAGCCACAACCCCTAGGGCTGACGAGGCCCTAAAGACCAGGGTGGAATGAGGTCTAACGACCCCGAGGAGCCGAGGACCATACGTATGGAGCTTACCCGTTGGGCTGAGAGTGAGGACTTACACGGAGGAGGGGACGAAGGAGATGTGGTCCCTGTGAGACGGTTGACGGGGCTGGAACCTGACGCAGGAGGAAGTCTGGATGAGTCGCATTCCGCCAGCGACCGCGAGGCGACCCGCTCGAGCTGAGATAGTAAAGAGAGAGAGGTCAAGTGGGTGTTGAGGTGTGGCGTGGGTGTAAACAATTCATACACGTTATGCAAATATATATTCGGTTATGTATTTGTAGTAATATATACACGTAAACAATCTTACATGAGTTTGTTTGTAGAATGAACCTATTGGGAAAGTCACGTAGGTGTGCTCAGGGGTTGTACCGTCCTGCTCGAGATTAACAACTCTAGTTAGAAAAAAGAACTGTTAGCTTTCAGCGTTAGCCAGCCAGCTACTCACTGAATCTGCTGGAGATTGTGTAGGGGACGACTCCGCCCTCCCATCTCTTCCTCAGTTCGGTGATAGCGTTCCGGGTCGTCTGTAAACCAAAGGCCGGCAAAGTCTCGTTAAATGTTCCTGAGAAGCCGAAAAGAGATATGTAGATATTGCGGAAAGGCATCAAGGCCATACAGATTTATATAATGTTATGGAGCGAGATTGAATAGTACTGTAATTAGTGAAACTGTGGGATGATTAAGTAGGACTGTGACTGGCTCTTAAAATGCGTCCTAATGATTAGAAATAGATCATGTATTCGTTTTATTTATTTCCATATATTTGCTTATTGTTAGTGTACGTATGTTCCCAGATTTATCCTTGAATATATTACGGTCAAAGACAATTTTTCAATCGATCATTGGAGTATATTAATCAGTGTTGGGACATTTTTACTCACTTGTAATACACTATCATTAATATCTACCATGGTCAGGCTGATTACCCTGTATGTTTACGTATTATCCGCTCGCACTTACCTTGCATATTTAAATCTTTCTGATCTGTACCTCATGATAAATGGTAATGTATCATACCATGAATGCGTTGACGAGCTCCTGTCGAGAGGAAAGAACAATGTCACCCTCGAAGAGTTCGGCTTGGTCGAGAGGGTCGCGCTGCCCGTCCCCTCCGCCGGCGCTGCTGCCATCTGTTGGGCAGACGTTACACACAAGTTAGGCTCCTACAGTTCAGTTTCAGTTTTAATACTTTATTCCTGGATAGAGGAATCAGGCTCCGTCTCACGTTGCGTTACTTGCAAGCAAGGAATATATACCTTTGCTTGTCAGTCTTATTAAGTTCCAATAGTATGCAGGCGTCTCTTGGGTTTGTGTTTACAGACACCACGTAGGTGCGTGTGTAAATGAGGCTGTGACAACGTTGATGTATTTTTTGCATATTTTCCTTGGAGTTGCTTGCGTCTCGCGGTAAAAATTTAGTTGTTTAATAGATATTTGTATTATTTACATTTGTCGAGTATTGTGTGTAAGCAGGAGAGAGTTTGTAGACTTGAATGACAGAAATCCACGTCTGTGTGTGTGTTTGTGATCACTATTTGTATTTAATTGGGTGAAAGTTTTTACACTCGTGTTGCCCTGTCTTCTTAACTTTGCATTTGTGTGTGTGTGTATTTGTGTACCATGTATTTACTCCTACGTGTGTATGCTCCCACACACACACTCACACACACACACATTCATTATCGACCAGTCTTTAGGGGAGGATGAACAGCTGGGTGGACTGTGGACCTGTTTCATTGACCAGGATTGGAACCTATGTGGGTTTGATCCCAGGCAACCCGTGCATGCTAACCCTTACACCACGGAGGTCCATGTGTGTGAGTGCGTGTATGTTCGTGAATGTGTGTTTATGCTTGTGAATGTGTGTCTCCGTGTGTGGTTGTTGGTTTGTGATTCCGTGTTTAATGCACCAATAAATCTGACTCAAATATGGCCTCTACGAGATGGCCGTCACGTACGCCGGCCTACCGTAGGTCGAGCAGAATTCCCAACAGGCTAGCCGAGAGAGAGCAGTCCGTCTTTGGGTGCGTCTGCGTGAGCGAGGCGAACAAGACTAATTGGTGGCGTTGGCAGGATAAGAATCAGACTCTTTCTCCGCCTCCATTTGTCATCGTCGGCCACAAAGCTGTTAACTCGGGATCAGCCCGCAGAAAGCGGACGGCTCGAGATGCTATCCTTTTTTCTCGGGTGCGCGTGATCCTGTGTCACAGAACACAGCCCAACGGGGAATGTATTATGAAAGTTAGGCCGTGAAAGGACTCGCTTGATTTCGGCGATAATAGGTAACAGCGAGAGAAGAAAAAAAAAGAATTCGTTAAGATATACAATTTTTTTTCTAACCTAATTGGTTGAAAAAGTATCGCCCTGTGGTGTTATGTCCCTACCGGTCATCATTTAGAGCAGGGAATTATCGCCCTCCCGAGGAGAAAGCCTAATGAGGCTACGTTTCATCTGGCCTGACGACAGGCTACTCTGGAGTTCCGTGGACGGGTCAACCCGTCTTATGTTGATCGCGTCCGACCCCGCGCCGGGTGTCGGCCCCGGGGCCCCAGCGAGGCTGGCTCATCAAGTACCTCTGCCCCTCTGCTGCCCACGCACCACGGCGACATCCCAGACTTCATAGCAGACCCCCAGAACACGGTAAATTGAATGAGAAAATGACTGATGTTGACGTTGGTAAAGAGGGAAATGCAAGAAACTAGGAAAACTAAGTCGTGGAAGAGAGATTAGTGACATGAACCAAGGCAGGGAAGGAGACATCCACCGATAGATGGGAAAAAAGTTAAGGTTACAGAAAAAAAACGAAAGTGGAGACGTATAATGAAAACAAATAAGTAGGACGAAGGGAAGGCGACAATACACTAGGAAACGACATACAAGTAAGGAAAACAGTTTAAAGTAAACAAGGACATGACCCATTAGCTTAAAGTGCCGGCCATCGCGAACACGATGGACTTTTGTCTCGCGTCATTCTGGTTGGTAAAACGCTGGTCTAACACATACCACCACCTCAGGTTAAGGCTGTGTGCAGTATTGATCATGCCCCTGGGAATACTCTCGCTTGCTTACGGGCGGGCGCCACCCGCTGAGCGTGAGTCACGTACAGAACACACACAGACCACACGGACGCAATGGTCCGAGCGAGGTTGTCCGTCCGGCCTGAACACAACTAGGGAAAAAAAAAAGGGTTAGATTTGTGGTGACCCTTTACCCAGCATCCGTTCGCCGAACAGGGATACGTGATAATTGATTCAGTTCTTGCTATCTTCCGACCTTTAGAAATAGTTTTTGTTTAGTAATTACTTACAGATGTAGAACTGGGATATGACATTCGTCATTATTATTATTATTATTGATATATTACTTTTTTTTTTATACAGCTGTCCTGTTAACGAAGGACTCAATACCTCTCGAGACGACAAGAGGGCAACCACCACGGGGTCACTGATGGACCGGTTCGTTCTCTCGTTTCGGATTTGCTTTGCAAGCCATGGATCACGCCGCACGCGAGGGAGGTAAGTTCGAGCAACTGCATCATCCTTCCGGCGCTGGCTCAGAGGCGTTGCAAGTTTTCAGTTGGTTAAGTTTCAGGAGATGACGCACGCGCCACGTCTCGGGTTTTGTTTACTGCAAGTGAACTAGGCCGTTGCGTGGGTGGCCTTAATGGGGTGATTTTAACCGTTACTTGGTGGGTTCCTGCGATCCACTCACAGACCCAGCCTCGTTAAAACCTAGCGAAAAACTAAACGGTGTTATAAGATCCAAACACCCCCCCCCCTACACACACGGAAAGCTAAAGCTAACCCGGCTTGTTTGTATATCGAAGTCTTTAAAAAACTATCTCGGTAAGATGATCAAAATGAGTCTTGTGTGAGTGGCTCGCTTTGTTCAGCTCGATCTGAACCCCGACCTCTATTGAACCATCCTGCCCACGTGTTACCAGCCTGGACAGAGAGAGAGAGAGAGAAGTGGGTGGGGGGGGGGACCCACTGAGTAGCGGTTGACGGACGAGGCTGGTGGACCAGATCGATCATGGCAATGAGATGATGGTGTTAGATTTTCAAAGCGCAATCGATTACGTTGTTCAGCTGGGGGGGGGGGGGGGAATGGAAAACGGATTGTCTACTGACGCCTGTGTGGAGTTAGTTGAAGCTAGGTGTTTGTAATGCAGCAGGCGCCTTACCACGTTGTGGAAGGCGTCGCTTTTGAGAGGCCCGGGTTTTGAAAAATGATCTCACGATATCCGTTGAAGACTAGGCTTCAGTAATCCCTTGAGTTTACGACGTTGGAACTCCATAAGCGCGACGACTTAACCCCACGAGCGCGACGACTTAATTCCGCTTTATAAAGGGCGACTTAAGTCGAACGTATTTTTTGCACGACAGCCCTACCAAGAACAGACGCTGAAACGACACGGAACGCAACAGAAACTGGACACGATACGCACACAGAACTACAAGCGCAGAGAAAACGGACGCGACAAAACGCAACAGAAGGTTTAAAAAAAAGTGACGCGAGCCACAACAGGAGCTGACGCAGTCGTACGCACGCACGCCCCAGGAACGACACGAGGGCGACAACAACACAAGCTCATCACAACTGGAGTCCTGCTAGGCCAGCACAACAGGACCAGAAACATCCGGCAACACACACACACAGATGCGACAAGAAGAAACACCGTAACTTTAGCCAAAAGCAAAAAGCCCCTCATTGTTCCGTGTTCCTTTGTGTTCAAACCTTCTGTTTTTATATACTAAATGGCCCGGGTCCTGGCCAGCCTAGCCTAGGCTAGCCTAGCCTAGCCTAGCCTTGCAGTCTTCCTGGTAAAGTCATGGGCTCGCTTGGGAGGCCTATAATTAAGCTAATGGCGATAGTATAATTAGCGTTATAACCTTCGAGTATCCCTCACGGCCTTCTGAGAGAGGGAGAGAGAGAATTTGATTTGGATAGTTATTTGAGCTTCTTGATCAAACAAGGAGTTCAGGTCGTACCGCCGTGCTCAAGGATATTGACCGTCGTGCCTGAAGGATAGGTCCTTCGTGCCTCTAGGATTATGACCCGTCGTGCTCAAGAGACCGTACTGGGGTCGTGCACACTGGTTTCTGACCGACCGCCATTTTCGAGAGATTGTTATGCAACGCTTTGAAACCCCCCCGCTTGGCCTTAGCGCCCCGTAATCAGATCTCCTGTCATCAATCACCTCGCTGATACAGGAGGCAAGGCTAGGACTTGGCTAGCTAGTGCTTGGCTAGTAGGATAGGCTAGTTCGGGTGTAAGTCAGGCTAGACGACTAGCGTTTGTGTAGTTATGCTTGTGGGTTTGTAGGTACAACCGATTCGTAGGCTTGGCTAACGCGGCGCGTTTGGGTATATCACGCTTTGCTACGCTAAAGCCCAGCTGGGACAGCGCTAAGCTGTGAGGAAGTGAGTGTGCCCCGGGCCACATAGCTTAGCTATGCGGAAGTTCAAAAGTGCTTGAAGCATAGATTAGGAGGCAGGCGGAAGTTATCTCGGGTCGATATAAGCCCGAGCAATGCGGAAGTGACATAGCTTGGAGGAGGATAGATCAGGCACGCGGAAATACTCTTGCTTTTAAAGCAATATGGATTATGCCTGTTGAGTATTGCGTTACTCGGATTTCTTCATGCAATAACAAGTAAATACTGAGACTAAGTGAAGAATATGGCTGATTTTAGAGTACGGATGTTGAACACAGGAACAACACGTAGAAATGGGTTTAACTCCATCGAGCACAACGCTATCTTGGTTATGATAAGCCTGCCCCTTGACCTGACCATTAAAGTGTGAAGTCAGAGGCTAGTTTGTCGTCCCGTAATGGGTCGTTCTTCCGTGCCGAGTGGTCGTGCCGTCGTGCTAAAGAGTTTACATCACCCCTAGAGTTTGTTATAGATGATAAATTGTACTTTGGTGTTATTTGTCATAATTTAACCACAGCGAAAATTGCTAATTTTCTGGAATGTGTTAACTTGACTAACATGTATTTTTTTTGTGTTTCCCTGTCAATGTTTTGCCACATGATTTTTACATGTTTAGTTTTTGACTTGTTTAGTGTTTTTTACATGTTCTTTTGTTGTTTTTCACATGTTCTTTTGTTGATTTTTACATGTTGTTTAGTTGTTTTTTACGTTTGGTTTTTGCTTGTTTAGTTGTTTTTTCTTGTTCTGTTGTTCTTTTACATGTTTAGTTGTTGTTTTTTTTATAGTGTTTAAAAAGTTTACTGTCAGGAGAAAAGGGTCTCCATCTACACTACGGTGAGTTGCTTCCATTGTGTTCTTGACATTTGCATTTATTTGGCTTCACATATATGCATAAAGTGATGTCAGTTAGGGTCGGTTAGGCTACAAATTTATTTACTTTTCCTCAAGAGTTTCATTAACACATAGTTCCAGTCTGCCTTCTTTCTCCTCCCCCCCCAGGCCCCCCACTCCCCTCTGCCCTCCATAGACCATGACTCAGCCTCCCCTCCCCCCCACCCACCCACACACACACACACACACACACACACACACACACACTCCGGCCAACCGACGCCCGCAGCCTAGCCTAGCTAGCGTAGCGTCGCGACCATATTAAACGCATCTGGTGCAATCTTCTGCAGACTGTCGACTGCGTTACTTAAGGTAACGTATTTTTTACTTTTCTAATGTGTGTGTGTGTGTGTGTGTAAGAGGATCCCATCGCCGTCCTTGACTTTAAGGTCGGACCGTCTTTATATCCGAGTTGAAAACGATTTAACTTAAGCTGTGAAAATCCTATAGAAAGTTACATGGACTCTAAGAGCTCTTGAATTATAGCAAGTTTCGTAACTAATTAAACCCAGAACTCGTCTTATTAGAGATTCTTTTTCTGTGCAATATATATATATATATATATATATATATATATATATATATATATATATATATATATATATATCCTGCTCATGGAGCCCCTTTCTTCTTTACGAGGCTCCTGCAGCGCCGAGGAAGCTGGCCACGTCCACCGGTCGGGACCAAGGGTTGTAACGTGTGCTACGTGCGTGTGTGTGATAATCTTGTACTAATGCCTTCTTCCCCTGACGAGGCTAGCACGGGCCGGGGATAAGGATAAGCCAGTCTTTAGCCCCAGCGTCACTTGCGGTGAATCAGCAGGAGTGTCCTCAATAAATCTTTTTTAATCGCGGGTTCTCTTGAGTGTGATTCCTATTGATACATCAATTGAGAGGCTGCAAGAACGTGACGAATGGGAAATCAAGGCGGAAAATAAAGACATTTAAATATTTGGATGTAGTTAAGTATGACACTTGGAGGTGAAGCGTACCTATGGTGGTTCCTGAGACCCTAACTATAGTCGTGGAGGCAATTTATTGTCTCATTTTCAGTCCTGGGTTGGTAAAAAAAAAAAAAAAAAGCCTTTTCTCTCCTCCATCTACCTTTGGGCAGATCAGAAATGCCCCTACCGTGGGAGATGAATGCGCTATACTTGGATTCCCAGCCTCTCAAGGGGTGGTTTGGTTGATAGTGGCTGTAGTGTTAGCCAGCAGACTCGGAACGAACCCCAGCTTCCAGTTCGGTCACGTGGGACCTTCAGCAGTTCACCCCTGAGCGTGTGTGGGGGGGTGCCTGCTCATGGTGTGTTGGACAGCCACAGGCACTCGTGTTCCTAGCTGTTGGGTGATTTCGCTGTTAACCACACTGACCTCTGAAGGCTTCGGGCTTGGTAATAATGAGACTTTAACTTTAAATCATTTTATAGACAGAATCATGACATAATACTGGAGAAGACCTCTAGATTCAGAGCATAATACTGGAGGAGAGACCTCATCTCATACTAGGTTTGATTTATATTAAGAAATATTTTTTTTTCTATCATAAAATGCATAGTTAATATTTGATATCCCTTTAAATAAATGCCTTGATCAACTGTGGCAAAGCAATAATTATCAACCTACCAGTTCTAACAAATTCTTTATTTATTTAAACGAATAAAGATTTTGAAACAAACTTACGGATGTTGTCGTACCGCAGTGACGAGAACTGCACTGCCAGGCGGCGCGTCGCCAACTTACCGGCATAGCTGTACTGCGTCGCGGAGAAACTGCACTGCCAGGCGCGGCGGGTGACTTACCGATGCTATCGAACTGCGATGATGGGAGGTCTCCCGCAAGGCGCCACTCCGCTTCTGTTAGTGCCGGGCCATCTTCATCGTCCTCAAGTTCCTGAGCGGATATTTTTTTCTTTGAGAAGTAATTATATATATATATATATATATATATATATATATATATATATATATATATATATATATATACACATACGTAGTTATCTGCCAGTTTTGTGCAAGAAAGTGTTTATATTTTTAGTTAACTACAGCATACGCGGAGTGATACCTCTTTTGCACTGGTACTGGGAAAAAACCACGACCGTGCGACAGATTAAGTAGTGAGCTGCGGGCACTGGGGAGCGAACCCACACGACCTTTGCGACCTCGTAACAATAACACTGATGCCGTGGTTCTGGAGGTGCTTGCCCTACCTCAGGGTGGTCTGTCTCGGCAGATTTACGGCTTCGTTGGGGTGGGATGGTGGAGGGGGGGGGGATGGTGGAGGGGGTGGGGTGGGGTGAGTAGGTCATGCGGAAGTCAACCTGGGTCAGAGGTCATGCAAGCAAGGTCAGGTGCAGGATGTTGGTGAGGATCGTGAATAAATTTGCCCCGTAGGATTCAGGTATTATTATTCCCCTGTCGTTTCATATTTATTTTATAGGTAATGGAAATCGTCTGTTTAGAAGAATGATAATTAAATAAGTTTACATAATCATCTTAAACCCGAATCGGACGAACCGTGACGCTTGAATATATATTTGGACAAAATTAACATCATGCACATAACTGGTCATCTGTCTTATCATCACTGCGTAACATTACGCACACACACACACACACACACACACACACACACACACACACACACACACACACGCCTCCTCGACCCAATGTGTTTGAAGTGAAGAATGAACTGCGCGTTATCCCTTGTGTTATGGCAAAATAGTCCCACTGCAGTTACTCGTAGTTGATTTGGTGGGTAAGGCATTGTTGACCTTCCTAACTCCGACACTCACCGTGACCTCGGGTCGGTATATCTTGACCTTGCTGAGGATGGAGGCGAGGTCTACGGTCTCCTGCTGCTGCCGCTGCCGCTGCTGGGTCACAGGGGAGCTGACCTGACCCGCTGGGCCGCCACCGTGGGTCAGGTCGTGGAGGGCCATCTGCGTTTGGGCTTCTCTCGCCCATGACGCTCCAAGCCGGGCAAGGTCTTGGGTAACGCCGTGGGACTCACGGGTAGCCTTAGGACCGTCGCGGGAGACCTTAAGGTCGCCTTGGGTAACCTTAAGTCCGTCCTGGGCAGTTCTAGGACCATCATGGGTAATTCTGGGGTCGGCGTGGGTAACTTTAGGATCGCCATGGGTTGCGTGGTATGGGTTTCCACGAGTTAGCGGGAGCAGAGCGTGCCCCAGGAACACCAGGAGGACGCAGATGTCTGTCTGCATGTTTTGTACGTAACGACTGCCGGTTTCTGCCCTGAACTCCGGTCTCTGCGTCGTGTCCTCGGCGTTCCCTTTACTCCCGCGTCTGTGGTTTCTAGACGTCGCTGGTTCCAGGTGGTCTCTTGAATGTGTTCGATTCGGTTTCTGCTCTCTCCTCTGATGCTGAAGTTCGCTTGCTACCGGCACGCGGATTCTGGTCCCTAGGTAATCAGATTATGCCTCGGTTTTCTGTTTGTTCTCCCTATACACGTTCCGGTCTCTTCTTGAATCACTTTTTACCTTCGGTCTGTGGTGTCTGTCTGTCTCCCGGTTTCAGTTAGGTCTCTAGCCTCTGTTTTCTGTCTTTTTGGGGGTCTCTACATACATTCAACAATGGTCTCTGTCTTTTGCTCGCGGTCTCTCACCATTTCGTGGTGTTTTGCTCTTGTGCCGCATTTACATTCAGTACCCATTTTCCTTTTCTTTTTTTCTGTACTTCCTCGTTTTCTGTTTCCTCACGTTGCCCCTGGTCTGTGTCCGTTCTCAGTGTCTGTACGCTTCGTCATTGGGTCATGCGTTCACCGTCTATGTCCTCGGCTTTCTGCTTTACCATGTTTTGTAAACTCTTTTTCCTCGTTTCACAAGATGATTCTCTACCGATTGTTATGTTAACGTGACCTTAGTCTGGTCTGAGATTTGCTGACAGTTTCGGCACAGTACTCTTGCGTACGCAAATGTCTCTGTACAATACGCGCACGCCTCTCGGTTTTAGACGTCTCTTCTCACTTTGAACGCTTCCGTTACTCTCACTCCACGTCTTTTCTCACTTTACTAACTTCCGTTACTCTCACTCCACGTCTTTTCTCACTTTAACCGCTTCTGTCACTCTCACTCCACAACTACCATCGTTTAAAAGGCCTCTCAATGCCTCCCTGGGAGGGTGTGTGACCCTCCCCTTATACAATAGGAAGCAGCAATTCCTGTCTCTCACTGTCTCTCTCTAGCCAGGGGTGCTGTGCTATGCTCAGAGGCCGGGAGCCACGGCACATACTGAATGTGACTGGAGATAGTGATGACTTCTGCACTCCGTTACTGCGGGTGTTTGTGTGACAGGGTACCGTTACCTCGTGTCACGCCGGCTTAAACACCTGCCGTGGCCGGTGATAGGGGGGGAGGGGGGGGAGGCAGCGCTCGCCTCGGTGGCAGACCCTAACGCCAGTAACTACTTGATCACCTCGTCAGCAGAGAGAGAGAGAGAGAGTTCCCCTCATAAAGAGTGTTGACCTCAATGAACGTTCGGTATAAATGGGTACTCATATACATTCTGGTCGCTACCCATAAAGGCCACGTCTTGAGTGCATAAGTTTGTGTTTATTGGTGCATGCACACGCGCGCGCGCGTGTGTGTGTGTGTGTGTGTGCGTGTGTGTGTGTGTGTGTGTGTGTGTGTGTGTACGTACGTCCGTGCCCTTTGTCTGTGCAGTTTACCGCTCGCCTGTGCTGTGTTTACCGGTATTTGTGTAGCGAAGATGAAGGCTCCGTGGCTCGCGTGTGTTCGAGGAGTCTTGTCCCGGAAGCCGTAACTTGAACCATAGCAGACCAATCCTCACCTAGTTAGACCTCACTCAACCAAACCCTAAACTATATTTAAGACCAGATTTAACATTACCTTGCCTAGCGAAACCTCATCTCACCTTACCTTACAAACTCAAGTGATTCGACCCATTCCAGCTTCTCCGAGTTCATTCCGTCCCTACCCCCCCCCC
>JAYMFT010031035.1:0-15995 GCA_038088735.1 Panulirus argus
GTTTGAATCCTTGGTACATACAAGGTGAATTGTTTACATCGATTTCATGTGATAGTACATGCTAGAGATTGTACTATATATATATCCACAGACGAGATGAGTAGGCACCTTGATGTTATCGTGGCCTGACTCAGGCTAGGCTATAGATACCCATGGGAGTTTGTTCCTCTTGATCCTAACCAGACAAGATGAAAACCCTGCCAGCAGAATTACTATCACACTGCGTACTTGACTGTCGTAGAGTCGGTAAATATTGACAGAATTCCCACTAGATACGTGTAAGTTTATGGGTACTCCAGAGGTATCTTAACTTTTCCCAGTGTTAATGATTACCTCAACTCGCATACATCCAGCCATCTCTTACCTTTGGATTTACATCGTTATTGCCTTGGAGTTTTTGTGCTCGCTGTATCTTCTTTGGAGCCACCGCCCACAAGGTGGGAAGGAATCCACGGTACGTAGACGGCTTTTGTCAGCAGTAGTCCAAATCAAACAAACCATCTACACACATACACACACCCACAGACTAGAACATATGCCAGATGCCATACACGTCTCACACCACACCAGATTCGCCTCGCCTTACACTGCCACGCTTCATTGCACTTGTGCAGAAGATACTACACCAGCTGCAACACACACACACACACACACACACCACAACAGCTGCACCACTCACACCACATCAGTTGCACCACACGCCATATCAGCCGAACCACAGTGTCTCTTCAGGTGCATTACACATACCACTGCAGCTACATAAGGGGAGAAAGCTTCGTTGAAGTACGTGCTGTTGATATTCAATCGCCTGGACCGTGTAGACAACATTGACCTAATTGATCATATGGTCTCAGTGCTTCAACGTATCTCAGCGGAACAGGAGTTTATCTTGCTGTTTGACTGGAGAGCTGTGAGATTAGAGCTTCATCTGTTTTCCGGAGGGTTGCGCTGGAACACATATTTATGTGGCAGGCTGGGCGGATGAATTAAATCATGTAGAGAGTGTGTGTCAAAAGTGGCAGTCTTAATTTTAGGTGGCATCTTGGTAGGTACCGGCTGCCAGATACCACCAGTCTCGTCAGCGTCTGTTGGCACGCACGTCACGTAACACTTGATAACGTAACCGTAGCTTAAGGGGACGATATTGGCACGTCACATAACACTTGATAACGTAACCAAAGCCTAGGAGAACTGTGATGGCACGCGTCTTGTAACAATTGGTAACATAACCATAGCCTGTGATAACGTAACGAATCCTTACTATGGACGGTAACACTGAATCATGAAGTGGAGCAATAAATTTAGTTAGAACGCAACCTGCAAGATTTAGTATTTCCAAATCATGACCATTTTCTCTTTTATTGTCATAGCGTTATGATTTACGTAGTCCAGTGCTAAACATCTTGTGCAATTCCTACATATTAGCATAAGTTTTGCGTTTGATTTAAAAGCGCACGAAATACTAACCTAGTTAAAAATTCTTAACGAAACCTTTAACAAATGGCTGGGTCAAAACAAACGTATCTTAGGTTTGGTCTCATTGGAATACTGGGATGTTTGTTAGTCTGCCTCGGCTCATCCCTCGGGAACCATTAAGCCTGCCAGTCAAGCACTTCGTAGTGTGTCAGTATGTAGTGTCCTCGTGTTAACATGCACTTGGAAGTGTTAGTATGTAATGTGACAGATGTATCAGCGTCGCTGATGGATATATCCATAGTATAACAAGTCAGAAACCGTGTACACTGTATACAAACTGAAGGATATACCTAGCAAAGAGTATGAATGTATATTTTTCCTTTCATAAAGTCAGGTAGGAAATTAGAGGGTTATTATCATTGGTGTACTGAATGTAGTTGCCATGAGGGTCATGTGAGGTCAGTGCTGGGGATGATGTATTAAAAAAAGGTACCTCAGGCATTGTGCATCGTCATAAGACCTGGGTGTTGCTCTTCTCAGTCTCGCGCGCCAAGTGTTGATGCCAGATTGCAAGAGTCGGAATATTCTTGAAAAGCTAGAGATCGTTATCTGATGGTCTTTAGATTTAGAAATGCTTATATTATTATTGAATGTCCTTATAAGATCACTGATAAGAAAATATAATTACGATGCTTCATAGGTGCTGTGTTATCGACATGATATATCAACAAAATGATTAAAATTTAAAGACTTTATGACCTTAACATAAGGAGACTCGAACACTTACAGTCACGAGACCAGTAAATGTAACGGTGCTTGATGAGATGCGTCTGATAAGTTAAACAGCTGCCCTTCAGGACAACCGGCAGAGGTACTGATAGAATGACTAGACACAAGATATTATGAAGTAAATCTGATTTTTCCGAGAGAGAATATTAAACGTGGGAAAATAGAGAGCGAGGAAAGTTACATTACAGAAACCAGCAACTGATAGTGTTCATGTTGATGCCATTCTTTGTATTAGTTTAATTATAATTCCCCGACGGTTACCTCAGGTTTGTCTTTTATGATCGGGCTGCACCATCTTCAGTGTGTGTGTGTGTGTGTGTGGGTTAAGTGTTGGAGTGGCAAGTTAAGTGCTGGTTTCCTGCACCGGTGAACAGACGAGCAACTGTCTGGCATACCTGAGTCTCCCTCAGGGGCCATGGTGGTGGAGAACGGGGCGCCATCATTGTGCTGGCCATCCCGTCACGCTGGTTTTCAGTTCTTGGCTCCTCTCCATTTCTGACGACACAGGCTCAGACTTTGTCGTCACAGTACATTACTCAGCTATATTTTCGGCCGATCAGCATCCGTCCTCAACGCAGACGGCAGATATATAGCTTTCGCCTTAATCATCTTGGCGAGAACAGTCCCCTAGTCTGTACTCCACAACTAACTGGGATGATAGGCATGAAATACTCTAAAATAACATCCCTTCTCCTCCTCCCCATCCTCTCTACTCCACGCACCCCTCCTATAGGGCTCCTACAGCTATCCACAACCAGAGAGCGGGACCAAATTTTTTGGCATGTGGTAATGTGTGTATGTCTTTGTAAGGTAAGTGCAGGACAGTATTGGAGTAAATGTTCAGTCTTCAATACGGACCACAGAATTTTTGAAATAAGAGAAGTCAGTGTGAATTATCATGGCCTGGAACTCCTCATTGCTCCACATAACAAGTTTTACGAACTAAACAATTCAGAAAATTAGAAACTTGTGTGGAGGAATCGACAGATATGTATGCCTAATGCAAATATGTCGTGTGCCTGTAGTGTCTTGCCAACGCCATAGCGTGTGGTCTGGTCCAGTGCCTGTAACCCCTCGCCTTTTGTCATAGCATGTGGGCTGGTCCAGGGCCTTTATAGCTTGTCCACGCTATGGCATGTAGGAGTGTCCATAGCTTGTAAATGGCTTGCCCACGCCATAGCGTGTGTGGGCTGGTAAATGAAGTTATTTAAACTAACTAACTGTGGGTGGCGGTGGCCTCAGAGAGTCTCATCCTAGAGCGAACTGTGAAGGCGGAAGAGCCTCCAGAATACGCTAGTCTGCGATGTGGGTAATTCACAGCCTCGCTGTACATGGCCGGCCGTTTTACCGTACCTCCGGTCTCTGCCTCGGTCGTCAGCCAGCCTCTTATATCAGGTTTATTTATGCATGCTCGACCTCCTCTGAGGGTACCATCCATCACAAGGGTGGGGCGGGCGCTGTGAGGCAGGGAAGGTAGGGAGAAGACTGTCAGTGAGCTGTAGTGCGCCAGGTTGAGTAGGGGATGGTGCCGTGCTGGAAATGTAAAACTGGAGGCCAGTAGGCGTAATGCTCCCTCAGAAGTTAACAGCGTTATCCAGCCTGCGTTGAGGTAACACCAAACTCCATTTCTGTCCCACTAATTCCAGTTTGAGGTCACTTTCCCATACTGTGAAGGTAGTGATGGTTTTGTTGGAGACACTTTATGGCGAGAAGTGTTAGTGGATTGGTAGGGGGGGGTATTCTTGTTGGTGGTAGGGAAGGTGTTGAAGGAGATAGAGTAGTAATGAGGAAGTTTGTATTGAGGGATATGATGATGTTGGAGAATAGATGGATGCTGGCAAGAATTTTGAAGGAGAGGGAAATGTTGATGATGGAGTCTTTGATGAAGAGTGACCTTTGATATTAATCATAGGAATTGATAGTTCTAAGGGAGGTGTTGATGGCTGTAAGGAGGATGTTAGTGACTGAAAGGCAGCCGTTGATGGTTTTAAAGGTGCTGATGCCTCTAAGGTACACGCTTACGGGGCTAAGGGATGTGTTGATGGCTGTAAGAGAGATATTGGTGGCTTTAAAGCGGCTGTTTGTGGCTTTAATGGAGGTTTTGGTAGTTTTAAGCGAGGTTTTGGTGGCTATAAGGAGGTATTGTTGACGTTAGGAGAGATGTTTACAGTAGAGATGACGTTAGGGGTTGGTGATGTAGCAGATGTTGTGGGCTATTTTTTTCTCTCTGCCACAGAGTAGCTTATTGAGGGCCGGTTGGCATAATGCCTTGAGTATGGGCCCAGGTGCCAGACATAAGAACCCATCTTTAACTTAGACAAAAAACTGAAGGTAAGACAACCAGACCAGATACGGGAACTACTGTCACATAAAATATCAGGTGAGACGACTGAAAAGGCGCCAGAAAACTGTAAAACTATTTCTTGCTACATTATGTATATTTAATTATATAGGTAGTGTTTATCTCATTAGTATATGAAGCCTAAGTCGCATGTGTGTAAATATTAGGTTTATAAATTATACATTGCTACTGAATGTAGCTGGATTAATTTTGTTGATCTAATAACAATGTAATTCTTAGAGCGTCGGCATTACTCGCGCCGTCACAGTGTTGACATTTGTCCGACCGTCAACCAGGAAGGTATGAATATAGGCAACAGCGGATTGGTTACCAGTACTCCGGAGCATATGAAGTTACATGACCGTAGAACAAATAGTGGCAAAGAACTGGGCTCAGATGTAAAACTTACGAAGATGTGGACTTAAACACGATTAAGGAAATGGACGCCGAAGGTAGAGAAATTGTTCTACTTTGATCAAGGCATATCTTCAGGAACCGTAAACAATATAGATCAACTGCTGCTGCTTTAGTTGTCAGTGTGTTTGCTTGCGGATGACACTGTACGGGTGGATGGCGGGCACACAACGTATTAGTAAGAGATGCTATCGACTAGTCTTGGGTCATGCCTTAATAATTTATCTAAAAATGTCTTTCACCTGACAGTATTAGAGTGAAATTATTTCGTAAAAGATCATTATCAAATAATTTATTGTTCGCCAAATAGTTCTCTCTAAATAATGTAACGTAGAGCTGATTGGCTATCATGTACCCTAGAAACTCGTTTTGACTATAGAGAGATCTGCAGAGGTCTGTAAAGCTAGTTTAATGCTGAGCACTGTCTTTAATTACGGGATAATTTAACCGGCATTAGTGTCAAGTTTCTGGCGCTGTTGGCTAAAACTAGTGAAGCAAAAATCACATGTTAAAGTGTTGCTGCTCTAGCACTTGTCTGAAGTCGGTGTTGTTTGTTGGCGTCACATGCTATGCGTATTCCGTCGTGAAAATAAAACAACGGAATACATTGTGATTTACAGATATATTAAGCTCTCTATATAAGTATCATTCACTTTAATAGAAATACATATTTCTTATGTTTGCGTAACGGAACATAGGGTGTATTGGTATATTTAAGAGGTATACGTGGTATCTTCAGTGATATAGGGTTAAGTGGACTTTAGGCCTATCTTAACTGTCAAGGTCATTAAAGTCGTCAGAGACAGGTTATAACCACGAGCGAAAAAAACGCCTTTTTTTTTCAGGTGTTTAAGATGGAATTTTAAGACCATACACGCTCGCACGGCAAATATGGGCCCATGTTGTGGGGTAGTATGTTTCAAAGCGAGGGGAAGGGTGGAAGGAGGTTTGGCGGGCTGGTGTGCGGCGTATCTCTGCGGCTTGAGTTTTCATTCACGGTCACGAAGCGCTCCGACATCACTCGTACGGTTTCCGTTTGAAGTATTAAGATCAGGTAGAAAACTGAGTTCTTCAGATGGGTCGTATTCACTTGTAGATTGTGTTTGATTGAGCTGTACTGAGTTAGCATTTTCGTGGGAATGATTAAATGTTGCACTGGCTCTGATGCCAGTGGTTAATAGACCTCTCCATCGCAAGGCAGACTCGCATGTAACTGATACACTTAAACACCCAATGAGAGAGAGAGAGAGAGAGAGAGAGAGAGAGAAATTGTTGAGAGCACGTCTTGCCCCTAGCATCTGGCTTACATTGGAAGAGGTGAGGTCTGGGAACCTATGGTAGCCAGGCAGAGAGCAGGCATGTACGTTCATTGCCGGTCAAAAGGGGAGGTCCTTAAAGGCTATTTAGAAAGATTATGAAGGTCGGTGAGGAGCGTTGCCCGGGGAGGTGGGTCTGGAGGAGAGATGGTATGTTGGTGATGAGGTTGGTATTTGTGGTAAGGGAGATGATGGTGCTGTCTCAACTGCTGCTGATGATGGAGATGGCGTAGTTGTTGGTAAGCCGTATGTAAGCAGTGACTTTTTTCTTTCTTCTGATGGTGTTGGTTAAGAAGCTGCGTACGGTAAGTGAGATTTTATTCATCTTATATTTTGATGCTGAAGATCGTGGTATTAGAGAGGTTAGTGAGGGAAATGGTGTTAGTTGAGAGGTTGATGCGGAAGATGTTGACAGGAGAGAGAGGCTGGCGCGGAAGAGGATTGAAGCAGAGAGAGGTATGCTGATGGTAGGGACGTGCTTTTTTGAGAAGACTCTGATTGTCATGGAAATGATGGTAGGGAGGGAGATGCTGGTTGTGACGAAGTCGCTGTGGAAGTGATGTTGACCTGAGCGTGTGACTGGTTGTGGGGCTTGTGTGTTGCCGGCGGCACCTTCAACCATGGTTGCCATACTTCTCATATGCATTTTTTTTTTTGTAGGAATAGACCCTTGACATGTCAGGGGAAACTATAAATATAACGACGGAGTTCGTACATGAAATGTACGACACTAGCAGGCGGGAGGGAGAGGGTGGGTTGCCAGACGTAGTGTTGCGAACGGATTTATTTTTTTTTTATGTAACCTCGGCAGAACAGACGTCGACTCTTGCCGTAGCACATTCCGAGCCAGTGACAGGTAATGTGCAGCCCTCGTTGAGGTGCGAGAGTTATTTAAGTCTTAAGAAATCGGATTCCGATTCGATCGCAACATGATTTGTCAGCAGGGGTTAGAAACGAGCAAGTATTGACTAGAAGAGTATGTAAAATATCAGAAAAAATATTTGTAAAATACATTAGGACATCCGTTTTACCTTAGATTTTTGAATGATTTGCAGGAGTACATTGTTTTATGTTACATAACACAAGGGTAGCCAGAGTAACGTGAGCGAACCAAGCTGTTAAAGACTGAAGCCTGCAACTTGAATGGTCAGACACGCTTTGTAAATACCTACTCTGGGCCTTGGATTTCTCTACTGTGCATCCCATATTATTTTTGGTGGGTGCATGCCATGTGTTGAGCAGTCTTAGGTCCTCGATGGCGTAAGTATTTAGATCCTAATTCCTGCCATCATCAACGATGTGAGCACCATGGCTGGCAATTGTCACTACCCAGTAGCTAGGCTTCGAATTCTGTGCTGCTGTGCCTAGCGCGGTCACTTGTATTGACCGGTTTGGCCTTCGAGGTTTATTAAAAAAAACTGTGACGTCAGCGGCACCCGACCGTGTTGACATCATACAAGAAAAACAAAATCGAAAGAGAAGAATGGAAAGTCAGACAGTATTGCCTTCTTCCCTGGGCACCCAAGGACTTCGTAGCCCCACTGCCAGGCTTCCTTATGTAGGATACCCAACGTAGAACCTGAGACGGTGAACGTGCACTCTTCCATCAAGAACCAGTCAAAAGTGCGCCTATAGTCATGCAGTAGAATTCACAGCTAATAGAGCTTCCGGTGTGCGCTCATGACAAACTGGATTCAAGTTGAACATACAGAAGGCCGTATAATGGACAGATTTAATGCCTGTATAACACGTATATTGTCGAACGACCAAGATTATGCAACATTTTGGTGACAAAATATTTTAATTGCATAATGAGGGTTTTACCTAATATACGTCGCATCGAATCTAGGGAGGTCTATCGTGGGTCATAGCACGCAAGGGCATTTTAAAAGTGGGATGTAAGGATAAAGAAATAAGTACAACTTTTCTCCCCATTCGTAACTCACACTGAACCTCACTTCAGAGGAACGTTCGTCTTCCGACTTCAGGAACGTTCGTTTTCCAACTTCAGCTAGTGATGCATTTTCTGAACTGGATGATGACAGTATTCCTCACTCTTACTTTAGACCAACCATGCCCGAATATTCCCAGACCAGCTACGTCTGCTTCCTGTTGCTTCACACCACGGCCCTCTGATGAGGTACATCCTCTAGACAACTCATGCACACATGACTCACATCATCGTACATACAGCCGATTTTGAAATGTTTACCAGAAAATGTTGGACGCATAGCGAGGACAATGTGTACTTTTTATTGATTAGTTTTTCGGAGAAAAAGGATAATTGTATTTTGATTATCTTTTGTACAGCAAAAGAACTGAACGACATAAGTCGCATAACTATAGTTTGGATTTTATATGAAATGCTCAGTTCATGAAAATGTTTAACTTATAACTTAACCTACTTCATAATTTGAAGAAAGTTCAACCCAAGACCATAAAATTCTGCTTCTAAAGAGCTGAATACTGCATCATAAGACCCATAACTAATTTGATGTTTATACCATTTGAAAAAAAAAAGGTGTATTAGGTAAATAGATAGACAATATAGAATACGTTATAAGTGCTTGTTTTTCGCAGGCCACCCCATGTGCCAGCATTTTCCCTATACCCTCTCCTCTTACTCTGCCAGTGACCCTACTGCAGCATTTTGCAATATGGATTAGTTGTCTTTTTGGCCAAAACGACGATGTAATGATATCGCTGAAGAATATAGATACAGTTTTTACTTCAGATGCACGTCGATACTAACATGCGCATTTGGATACCAGTTGGGAGTTGGCATCGCATCACGCGCAGCGGAAATTGTACACCTTGCTTTGTTGACGAAAATACTCACATGCTTTTACTAGTTCCGTCGTGCATATTTGCCATGGTAATGATGGTAGTCAATCGCTGCTTCCACTTGCTTTACTGCTAAGGTAATGATGGAAGCTAATCCCTTGTTTCCACTTCCTCAACATACAGATAACCACCATTAGTTTCCTCTCAAAAACTGGAAATTTTATTAAAATTTTAGTTGGTTTTATTTCAGTGACGTTAGGTGACAAGCTTCCTACGAGACAAGAACATACGCAGAATATTTCTGTGAACGGAGAATTTGTGAATCAGCTTTCTAACCTGAACCTTCCATTAGAATTCTAGAAAGTCATTAAGTTCTAAGTCATGTAATCTAAAGTAATTTGTATAATAGATCCCGGGTATTGGGTAGTTACTGGTGATTATACTCGGTGTAAAGAGAGTGGAGGAGCTTGTATGAGTGTGTTGCGTGTGGTGGGAGGGGAGTGTGCGTGTTGCATGTGGAGGGAAGGGAGCATGTGTGTTGAATGTGGAGGGAGGAGGAGTGTGTGTTGTATATGGAGGGAGGGGAGCGTGTGTGTTATATGTGGAGGGAGGTGAATGTATGTTACATCGAGGAGGAGAGTGTGTGTTGCATGTGGAAGGAGATTATGTGTGTCGCACACAATAAGTCTCGAGGAATACAGCATTATGTCTTATTTGAGCTGAAGAAAGTACAGAGAGATGTGGTGATGGTGTGAGAGGTGCCACAGCTGGCACAGCGTGGCAGCTGGCTCTGGTCGTGTCACGGGGGGGGGGTGCCCAAACAGGTGGCTCTGCTGGTGTTCCCAGTGGGGATTCACCCCGGGGTTCCATCGGGCGGTTATGGTGTTGGCTCCAGTGGTGGTTCACTAAAGGTTCCATCATCAAATAACCTCCATTTTAGTGTTATGAAACGGTAAATGGCGTCTCAGAACTCGAGATTCAGAGACCAAGCTTATTATTCACCTTTAAGTCAACAAATATTCAAATTACGCCATGAATTGGCGAACGCATGACCAGTGCTCTCAACTAATTAGGGTCAGGATAGAGGTCGCGTCATCATACACAAGGCTAGTACTTGAAGGAGGTATTGGCTGCTTGAGGTTCTCCAACGGTTCGGTACACGAACTCCTATTCATCGTTCCATTCATTGGTCCTCTTAGTATAGGTGAACGTTTTCTCAAATACTGGGGGACAGCTTTTCCTGCTCGTTACCAGAGGGTGGTTGGTGATTCGAGTTATAATAAGGGCCCATCGACTGCCGGGGTCATTGAGGCAATTAACGTCGAGTCATAACCACCGGTTGAAAAATTCTTTAGAATTTACTTTAAGATGCTCACGATAATTTTAAGACCGTGCATACACTCGCTTTTTGCATGTTTCTTTTTGGTGTCAAAGATGCGGGTTTTTCAGGGGCGTATGAGCATTTGTGGCAGGCGTGTCTTTATCTCCGTTGTAGGATCATTGTTGGCAGACCTACCTCCCCGATAGCGCCAGAGAGATAAAAGATGATAATACAGGATGGTGGTGGTGCAGTACGCGGCGGGAGAGAAAGAACACAGAGTCTTGGCTGGATGGTAGCAGCAGCAGCAAGTCTCACGCGCGCACGGCCGAGTTTAACGCTCTGATTACGCGAGATTGCCGCTCTTACTGACTCTGTCCGTGTGTCGCTCTTTGTGCATGTGCTTCGTCTTGCCATTGCGTGTGTTCGTTGTCAGTTTTGTCATATTGAGTCAGTTAGTGTGTGCTCCGGTCTTTACACCAGTGGATAAAGCATGTACAGAGCAAGACGACATTTGTTCCACTGGACAGCGCCACTTCGGGTTCTGTCCGGAAGGCTTTTAGGCCCCCTTTTTTGTCTCATTTCCTTAAAGTTGGGAATTATAAGATAAAAACGATCGCCGTCTGGATACAAAACATATCGAGAGAAAAGACTCCTTGCTGGGCCATTGCCGAGCTTGTTGGGTAAGTGGCGGCACTCTGTTACCTTATCCCCTCTTGGGCCCCGTGTTTGAGAAATCCTCTTAGGAGTTCGCCGGAAGACACCAGCCAGTGTGGCAGTATTTTACTTATATTTTTTCGAATATAATTTTTGTTTCTTGTAAATCAGTTTTATTGATTTTTACGCGCGTTAGAGTGCTGTGATTAGCGCCTGCAGCCCGTGTCTGGAGACAGAACAGATGTGTGTGTGTGTGTGTGTGTGTTAGGAATAGATAAGCATCACCAGGTTAGTTCTGTTCCTTTACCCCCATAAATCAGCTTCTTACCCACGAGCGCCTTCACCAACTTGTGGGACATGATTCCCAATTAGCTAACGGTGGCATTCTTACGTGCATACACAAATATTACGAGTTTCCCATCATTTTCAAGAACGTTATCTATTCTCTGACCGCAGAAGATGTGGTCTTCGAATTCTTCAAGTTTTTTAATGTTGATCTTGTACATCTGCCATTTCAACCCTCGTCGGCAGTGTCAGCACCCTGCGCTTCGCCAGAGCTGTAAAACACGTCGTCATGTCTGTATTGTCTAGGACCTGCTGCTTACACAGTATCTTCAATGGAAGGACAGTTAATATATTCAGTTGTCAGGTAGGTTAAAGTAGACCATTACTAATGCAAGGACAGTTACTGTTATTTAATTGTCTTGTGGATCACAACTCATCGTTGTTTTTATGTTTACGTACTTCACTCGCGGTTTTCTCTCTTTCCTGGGTAACCTTTTTGCTCTAAAATTATGACTGCATTATGGTCTATTCCTCTGTGTGCTGTGTAATCGAAACTGGCCTACTTACATCACACAGTTGTAATGGTTCATTGATCACTCACAGTCGCTACGAACGCGGTCTCCCCCGACAACGTCCGTCCGTCCCATGGGGCACCACGGACACGGTCGCCCCACTAACTGACACGCTCGTCGTGTCTCGCTGACCAGAGTTGCGAAGGGAAAGTAGAGTTCGTGTAGGTCAAAGGTGGCCAGTCCGTCACGACCAGCGGTAATTGGAGAGCGCGAAGATAACGCAGGCTTGCCATTATTAAGTTCCCATCTGTCCAACCCCTGTCACATTGCCCACACAGACAAAACACTACACAGCATCACAGTGAAATACACACACAACCACTTCGGTAGAATTTAGTTTCCCCATCACCAGGTGTTTTTTTTCTCTCTCTCTCTCTCTCTCGCTCCCTATGTGTTTCAAGGTCCTTCCCCTCTCTACAGATCAGCCACGCGTGTTGGCATCACCCTTCAGGGCAGACGAAACTGCAGTGGTAGAAAGTGTCCAGACATCTCTCAGCAGCTGGCATTGACACTGTTTCAAAGCTGAGCCTCTGGAAATGATTGAAAAACCTTGAGGCGCAGGCGGTATAGCGAGAAATCGTAATTAGTTAGCAATGGGGAAATGTTCAATGCTTTTGATAAGTACCATAGATTTAATGCAGGGAAGGTTATTGGCGGTGGGCAATAGGTATGAGTTAATGTTGCTCTCGTTTGGAATGAAATTATAATCCCTGAAAGTTCTTTGTGTTATGAATGTCGTCAACACTGGGAAGGTGTTACCTCCCCACAGCTAGGATATAGCGGCGCACTCAAGACGAGCGGGATACGAACTTGTGGAAGGAGTAGATGGAAGAGCACAGACGGAGTGCTGTTGGAAGGGCTCTGCTGGTGGGGAGAACTTCGGAAACAATTCTGAGTACGAGACTTAGTACATCCGCTCCTCTGCTTTCCGTAGTACGTACAACGTTAACATGTGACGAAATCCAGGCAAAACCCTCACCGTATATGGTGCAGTAGTCCTCGGCCACTGGAAATATGACGATATCCCTATTAATATGCGTGACAGTTGTTTCTTGTCAGTTTTTTGCGTCACCACAAGGACCTCTGCCTGAGGAAATGGTACTACTTCCCCCACCCATACATATATCATTTTTACAGTCATTTGATCTTGATATGAAGAATGGCATGCAAAAACCTGGTATAGATTTAAAAACTATTGATTAGATCGTACTGTGGAGATAATCTAAGCTATTGTACCTATTTCAGAATACATAAACTGTTGCGCATCGTAGTAAATACACTGTCGCAAATACGCATTGCTTAAATACACACAAGGTGATATTCGTAACCCACTTTGTACTCATGACACAGCCTAGTTTATACATGATATGGTTAACACTTCTTGAGTTACATTTGTAATGTATATTCAGCAGGATTTACATCAAATATCGCAGATTGAAAAGGTGTATATAGTACGTTAGCCATACTTTGGTACTGAGAGCATGTACACCCACGACGTGTAAAGTTTTGTCACTGACCAGGATGTAGAACTTGACTGGTGTACATGTACGGAGACTACAAAACATGAAACAGATAGAGGCGCTTCTGAATTTGGTGTACAGTTATGAACCTGCTCTTAGGTAAACATTCTAAGCGTAGTTTACCGTCAGGATAAACTCGGTCTACACTTAAGGAGGTACCCCAAACACCTTGACATTCATATAAAAGTGTTTCAAAGTTAGCAAGGTGTAGACTGATAAATTGTATATGCTCATAGCACCTTCTTGACCTCTTGTCGCTTCATGTAACGCTCCCAATCGCTCTTACGCCTTCTCTAAGAGAAAGATGCTCAAATCTTAATATATACAAAGGAGATAAATGCCATGCAGGTCTATGTTATCCAACCATTGGTCTGTACTTCAGAATGATGCGCTAAAGTGAGTCTTCACTCATGAACTGGGTCCGGTTAACGGAGTGAAAGAATACGGACGACTTTGATGCGCACGATCTCTAAGGTTGTCATAGTTAGAGGTTAGCTTGGTCTGGTCTTACAATATTAAGGCATATTCTGGACCAGATTTGCCGTCGTGGTAAGGTAGTATGAGTTGGCTGACAGAAAATCAGTAGAGATGAGTTTTTTTTTTCTTTTTTAAAGGAAATTGTTTGGTGTTGTAAGGGCTGGCGAGTCAGCGGAGCGGTGACCTTCACACTACCTGCTGAGCAAAGTGCGCGGATGGATGACTGGCATCAGAACGGTACTACATACACACACCACTCACTGTGTCGTGTAACTTTAATGATGTTTCCGAATTAGGGAGCCCTGAAAGAATTTTCTTTAAGTTACCAGAGTGTAAAGCTAGAGGATACCGTATTTATTGGTTGATAGATGAAGTTCGGTGGTGTGGGGCGGGCAGTTGGTAAGCGAGCGTGACAGAGTTTGTGTGTTCCTCTTCACAGCCTAGCCCTACAAACCCACACACGTACACCGTGGCTCACACCATCACTGAAATGACAGCAAGCTTCCCCTACTGCCACGTCAAACAGCCTTACAAGGAGCGGGTTACAAACCCATTCGATTACAGGTAATTTGAAACAGAACTGCTACGCTGGGAGTGTGGTGGAAGCGGTTATGTGATGGGCCGTTTGCTGGCTCGCCCGTTCCGCCTCCAACCCTCACTCCGTCCTCCGGCATTATGACGACACATCTCATCTCCCACCCCATCACATCCACGAAAAAACTCGCTCATTCCAAACAAAGATTTTCACGTTTTCAATAAATTTTATAAGTCTGACGGACTCCCTTGTAAGTGTTATTATTCTGCATAACTACACGTAAAGGAAAACGGATTCTAAAGTTTATGTTCACCTGTGCATATGAATAGAAATTCAGGTCTCTTTCCATGAATTTGAAGTCTGATAGAAGTTTCTCTACCATAAGAATTGAAGACAATATGGGTGACTATACTCTATATATATATATATATATATATATATATATATATATATATATATATAAACATAACTGTCTAGGAGGCCAGAAGGATGTATGAGAAGCGTTTCCTGGAAACATTGTGTATAAGTCCTTGAAAGAATAACACGTCAGTCGCTGCGGTTGTCAAACAGTTCTTGATGGCTTCATGGCCTTCCTCCGAATACACGTAAGTTATCTACACCACCACGTAAGCGGCATACGCATGTGTACCTTTTTTTCATACGTATTTTCTAAATGTTCGTGTAACACACACAACCCCTCACCATCATTGGAAATCAGGGAACACCCCCGAACTCTAAATAACACCATCACTAACCCAATCTGACAAACTTGAAAACTGGCACTACTTTTTCAACACAGTGAGTCACAGGACCCACAATAACCAAATCTGGCGCACATTAAGGGAAAACCATTCTTATCACACCGGTCAGGTTTCGAGTCATGGAGCACTCCTGACCCATTCCAAGGAAATCCCTTCTCCCAGAGAACACACAGATATATTCAAGTGACACTGCTCAAAGATAAGCCACAAACCAACCACGCCCTTGAATAGGAAAGCCATGAAAAACCTACAGTAAATCCATCCAGAAACACCTGCAATGATGATATCAGGTACTCTGCACTTTGCCGGTAATAATGTATGAATAAAGTTATTTTGTACTATTTAATGTTTTACTACTGGAACCATATGGAAGTGGGTAGCCCCCGCCATGCCCGATGGAGGTCGTTTTGACCAATAAACTTTCACCTTCTTAAAGGCTTACTGCGTCTCTCTGTATTTTCGATACTTAGCACTGTATCCCTTTTTCTACCCTAATGTTTTCAATGAAGACATCTCTTAGAGTTCACAATACTTTGGTACGCTTTGTTTTTTCCTATATATTGTCCTTTTGGTCAACGGCTTACGTTGGCAGGTGATCGGCTGAAGGTAATATGGTTAAGGCCATCCGATGCATATATTTGACGGACTCCGCTGCAGGAGCATCATCGCTGCAAGTCATAATACCTCCTAGGTTTTTATTAGTTTCCTTGAGTATATCCTTTTCATATTGGTTAGTGTCCCTTGTTCATGTGGCTGTTAAAATTCCTCTAGATAGTTTTTTTTTTTTTTTTTTTTTTTTTTTTTTTTTCC
>JAYMFT010031046.1:0-15995 GCA_038088735.1 Panulirus argus
TCCCCTTTTAGTCGCCTCTTACGACACGCAGGGAATACGTGGGAAGTATTCTTTCTCCCCTATCCCCTGGGATAATACATACACACATATATATATATATATATATATATATATAGGTGTTATTGGACTATACCTGTTCAAGGTTACTCCATGGGTTTACAAGGCACCTTTGGCAAGGCTGTACTTGTATAATGATACAAGTACAGCCTCGCTAAAGGTGACCATCTTATCAAAGGATTTCCCATTCCAAAGAAGTACACATCTCCCTGCTATTGGAAGTATTAAAACCTTGGGCTGGAAGTAGTGCTGCCTTGGGCTTCAGGAGCCTCTGGAAAGATGTCCTTGGTAACACCAGAAATCTTTCTTAGATAAAACCTTCCAGAAGGTCCATCTGTTAAACCTATCATACACTTGCTCCAGTCCATAAATACCATGTAAAGGTCTCCCTCTTTCTTCAGGTACCTCACGCAAATTCTTCAGAAAAAAAATCTTGATTCACACATACTCTGCTTCTTCTAAAGCCAAACTGCTCCTCCCCATTATGATGTTCTCTGCATGTCATCACCCTCAGTCATCACTGTACCATACACCTTATGGGGCATATTCAACAGAATTATACCTCTGTAATTTGAGCATTCTCTTTCGTTCCATTTGCCTTTGTAGACAAGCACTATACATGCATTCTTGCAGATCTAAAGCACCACCCCTTGGGCCATACAAACACTGAATAGCCAGACTAAACTATGAACAACTGTGTCGCCTCCTATCTTAAGAAATTTAGCTTCACTCCCATCCACTCTGTCTCGTGCATGGCTTCCACTACCTTTTCTTTACAGCAAACCATTCATTAGGACTCACTCCATGTGTTATATTGTCTCAAACAAACCACATGCTCCACAAAATTTTTGGCCTGTCACTTTTACATGAGACCCAATACTTACCTGTCACTTCTTTTATTCCCTTGTGTTTCTTTCCCCACTTGTTCTTTCAAATATTTGGTGCAGACACAATTAGCCATTTAAAATGTCTCTGATGTTTTATTAATAACCCTAAATTCAGATATTTGCAGTCAACTGTATTTTCATATCCTTCATCTTTCTTTAAAGTTTCAGCACCTTTCTTCACATAACCATCCAATAAACTGCATGATCTTCACACCACTCATTCCATTCCTATGTTTCACAACCTCTAAACTTTATTGTGCAAACATTTAACAAATTTAAGCTTCATAGCTTATTTACTACTTTCACCATCTTATGAAATCACATTTCATGTCATAGGCAACTGGAGGCACTTTGGTTGAGCCACTTATTTGGTTAGGGGAAATGTAGCAATCATAATCGACAATGTTATAACCACTATGTGTACAAAAGATATATAGTATAAATTCTTTAAATTTTTTAACAAATACGGAATTTTCAGTTGTTATAATAGACGTGTTTTTTTTTTATAACATTGTTGCTTTGTTATATTCAGCTCATACATAATTATTTAGTCATATAATTGACAATGTGGTCCTTGATGTGTGAAAGTGCAAGTGTCTACGTTTTTATGTAGCATTAATATAGACATTTTTTGTTGTTTACATAACAGTAATATAGCTATATGTTCATAAAATCATGTTTACCACTTATTATGTACTAATTACTTTTTTAAACATCAGATGTAAAAGCTTTGAAAAGAGTAATACATATGAATTATAAATATTTGTGTAATTTTAGTTGTTAATTTAACCTGTAATTTATGAAGTGCACTGTTCTTCAAAATAAAATCTCGCTAACAGCATTATTATTGACAAAATTGCTAAAGCATAACTGTGACACAAAACATTTTGATAATCCACAGTTATGTTAAAAAAATTTTTTTAAGGGAATAACTATAATTAATCTTTCTTAATTCAATAAATAGTCAACTAATAAGAAAAACACAAGAAGGATTTTTCCTTACTCTTAATTTGGGGTGTCAGAACAGGTGTAGTTGTAACCAGAATGACAAGGGAGAGAGAAATTTAGTTATAAGTGAAAATTACATTTCTTAATGATCTGAATATGCATGCTGAATAAAGATTAGAATAAGTTATCCAACAGCTGGTTACTAAATATTCAACTTGTTACTAAGCTCTATAAACTTTCAAATAATTTGACCAGCTGCTCATATTGTACCTGAAAACTATTGGATATGAATTAGGTAACTGGAAAATGATTCGTCTTAAACCATACTGTTAAAAAAAAATATATATATATCTATAATCATATTATTCCAGCAATATAATATTGCAGATAGCTATGTAGGTAAAGAATATTTCTTATACCATACCTGTAGTGTTGGTGCAAGGAAAGCCCTATTGAACCCCTATATTAACCATATTTATGCTCTAATATGGGAATTGTAACCTCTTAAAAGATAATGCTTCTACAACAATATTAAGTCCAAAGAGTAGTACATGTTTTTTAATATTATCTACAAATGGTCTCACCTGGCAGGTTTTGTATGAATAAATAAAAATGAGAGTGTACATTATGTCTCCCTAACAGTGGCAATATCCAGATCAGTTGCTAAGCTCCTATGCATTGAATGATAATTTTTTCATATAAGACTCCTCTTCTTTTCTTACTATCAAAGTATAAAATACAGGTTTTTAAAATTCATATAAAATAGAATCTTAGATTTATATTACAGTATCATATAGTGTGTATGATCTTTACGTGATTTGTAATAAAGAACACATTTATATATATGTATGACTGAAACGTTAAACTCCATGGGCTACTAAATTAGAGGAGACATGTCATGTTACTGCTGCATTTGTGTAATTCAGGTTATGGTACCTGTACCATTGAAGCATCTTAAGAGTAACATGAACTCTGATCTCTGAAACTATATGTGCAACAATATTAACATGTGAAAGGAAAAGTGTACTATAGATACTGGGCACTATATTGTCATAAGCATTTAAACGGCAGAATATACAACTGCATAACGTAATAAAATCACTACAAACAATGATTGTTTACAGGATCTTGAGTACTTTTAATGATGCACTGTAGTTAAAAAACAAAAAATTGTGCTTTCCACAATTACAATTTTATTCACATTGCCCATTGCATCAAAGGTATTACTAAATCAAGGTCTTCATAAACAATCCATTGTTGAACAAAATTGGTACATTCTACTAACACAGATGTAATGAGCTTACCAATGCTCAGTGAAGAAGCAATAGAAAAAGATAATGCAAAAAATAATACCCATCCCTTTAAAAGTGAGACTGGTGTGTATTTGCTGAATGATCTCCACATCTCATCCTTGGGTCACATCCTTGAGTGGTGACCCTGTGGCAAGGAAATATAACTCAAGTTTGCTGTGTAATCAGCGACTTCGAGGTTTGAGTTCATCATAACAAGACCGTAGGAAAATATAATTTTTCTTCTGTGGGTTGAAGTATTCATGGCCCTGCAAAAGATAACAAGTTTGATTACTTCTAAATCAACTTTTATGAATTCAGCAGTGCTTAAAAATGTACCATCAGACATAAGATTATACTCACTGTCTCTAACAGTGGTTACGTATAAAATGCTGGCAGGTCACACATTTGACTGAACTGAATCTTGAGTTTCAAATCAGGAAAATTGCCATCCATCAGTGACACACAAATAATTTTGCATGCTAAAGCTGCTCCACTACCCATCAATTCAGTAAATGATCCATCATCTGAGCTCTTACCTCAAAGGAGCAAGGTGTGAAGGCATATGTTCCTTTATGAGCAATAAATACCATTCAAAAAAAATCTCTCCATCATATGTTTTCCCTACATGGAGGATAGTTGATCCTAAAGCTGCTTCCATGTGAATGAGTAGAGCAAAAATGGGATAAAAGGAGTACAAAATTTACAAAAATTATCTGCATATCAACAGCTAAGATCATCAGCAGCTATCTTACAGTTAGCAGTTAAATCACAAAGTTCAATGCAATACCTTCAGGTTATATATTTCATCAACCCTTTAACCTTACCTCTTATACATATATGTTATTCAGTAGGGGCCCTTACGTAGATCTATGATAAGTGTTTACATGCAAAAATTGAATTTTGTTTATGGTGGTGGCATGGTATGCTTAGGGTCTCCTTGTACAACACATGCAAATGAGTTCTTCAATTTGCTTTCAGCCATGGTGTGGAGAGAATGTCACAGTAGGTTATGAAGTGGAAATGAAACACAGTAGTATCTGCTTCACAGCAGTGAAGAGTTTAACAATCCTGACGATAATCTATTTGAGAAAATTTTTTTCTTTCATACTTGTTTGCCATTTCCCACATTAGTGAGGTAGTACCAGGATCTATTTGATGATAATCAAACAAACCTAGCTTACCAAAACAATACATATATGTGTTGGTGACAGCCAAGACATGATGACACCAGGCTGTGTAGCTCTCAGGGCTTTCTGAGTAATAAAGACCAGCCAAAAGCTTTCATTTATGTATCACTAATCTCAGGCCTACATCATTTGTTTCCATGTTGCTTTCATATTCTTACATGGTATTCTTTCATTTCATAAGAAATAGTTTTCCCTTGAAAAAAATAAAATTTTTTTCTGAAGTTAAAAGAAATTTATGTGCTTACTCAGTGCACCTTCCTCCTTTCACCTCCTTAACCATGTTGAACTCCATGCTCATACGAACACCATTATGGAGAGGGCAATTCTGACAAGGTGACATGAAACCACAAGAGGTGCCACTTGGTGAGGACTGACAAATAAGTCCTGTTCTTTGTTTTTCCAATTCATAACTGGCTACAAACCTGTAACTGGTTGATTTACAAAGCATTTTGGGCTCACATTGCAATGAAAGCCTAAATGCATGACAGATAAGTCAGAGCAAATAAATGTTATTTGGCACAAAGTCATAGGTTGCATAAATGGTTATGACGCAGTTGATGAGGTCTACAACCCAACATTAAATTTAATTAAAAAATATACAACGATACACAGAATGCAAGTCAAGGAATACATTCGTGAGGCAATTGGGTGCAGGTATCCAGATTATGTGAGAAAAGTGAATGCTGATGGAATGACTGAGTGAAGTGCCATAAATATAGTGAAAGATACAAACTGGTAAGCAAAATATTACCAAATACACAATATATTATCTAATATCTAAGCATATGACTGGATTTATTAACTGAAAAAGGAATCAGATTATCATTTCCTTATTTTTGTGGCTCAAAACGAAATAACTAACATGTACTTGGCTTGATGACCAAAAGAAAGAGGTAAGAAATATTTTAAACTATCTTACCTTTGACCAATCATATGACACAGCATAAGCAAAAATTTGACCATTGTGATTAAAAGCACAACATGATATGGGCTGCTCCATTGCTTCCGAGTTCTTTAGCTTTGTGCGAGCATCTTTGTCCCAAAAGCTGAACCTGCCATCAGAACCTACTGTAGCCAATGTGCCATGAACTGGGTGAAATTTGATATCATTTACCTGTTGAAAGAATATATATATATATATATATATTTATTTATTATTTTATCATACCTGATCGCTGTTTCCCACATCAGCGAGGTAGCGCCAGGAAACAGACGAAGAAAAAAAAAAAATCCCCCTGCATACACACATATATACATACATGCACCCATATGCGCCGTACATATATATATACATATCAACATATACATATATACATACATACATATACACATACACACATGTACACGTTTAGACTTACTCACCCCCATCCACTCCTGATGCCACCCCGCCCCACGGGAAAATAAAATGGACATGTAATCAGTCACAGAGGTAAAGAATCCAGGCTGTGGAAATGACTTATTTGAGAGGAGCAAGTGGTATGACAAGAAGGAATGACAAAAAATGAGGGGTGTATGAGAAATTTGGTAAGGCAGGGAATGCAAAAGGAAAACCACAGAATAGGGAGATACAATCTTTTTATGACTGCTGACCTTGAAACTGTCAGTGTCTTTTATCCTATATGTTTTCTCCTACTATAACAGCTTGAATGGCTCATGCAGAATCTCCTTCACATACAACAATGCTGTATTTCACAGCAAATGTGGAGAACATGATCTTTTTTAAAATAAACTTTTACCTGGACAAAGCCAACAGCACATCTCAGCAGACTGCATAAATGATTCAGAGTATATCCACATGACAAAAGGTGGCATAAACAATGAGGATAATTTAGCATTTATGAGACAATTTTCAAAGAACCTAAAATATTAAAATCTAGTAAGACAAGAATATAGGAAAAGTACAAACAAACCTTAAGCGTGATCATATTTTGTATCTATGGGAGTATTAGCATTATCCTTTTCCTTCAAGTCTTCATGATAATTTCTCTTGGTAGGTAGCAGTTATTAGGCAGCCAACTACCAGATAGGTATATTACCAATACTACCCACCTGGGTATCAGGAGGGTTAGTGACAACTGTATAGTGAGCCAGCACTACAGTGGTTGTCTAGTTGCACTCCCCTGATCCAGGAAGCTGTCTTTTCTTTCTGCCTCACCCACAAGTGGACTACCGGCAGTCAGTCCACAAACATACAATTGCTCTCTGACATACATAACACATGTCAACATTTAACTCAGCACTCATTCTTTCTAGCTCTAAATTTTCCTACAGTGAGCACTATGTGCCAGCCCTGCATTCTAACTAAATGGTAGCAGTAGTAGACATAAGTAGTAAGTAGGAACATTTAGGAAGGTGCATTAGGTAGTAGTTGTTAGGAACATTAGACAGGAGCATTAAGTAGTAGTCAGTAGGAACATTAGGTAGGAACCTCTGCAAACACTGCACTAAGAGTTGCCTTTGCCAGTGGCTTGTTAAGGGTCAAGCACTAAAGGCTAAGAAGCGGTACTGAAGTTCACTAGTTATGGAGACTACTGCTGTAACCGCCCCTTTGAGGGAGTTTCAGGAGGGAATAGGCATCAGATATATAGATAGACAGGTAGATAGACACAACATCTTTACCTGGGCATGGGAACAACGGCAACAAGGAATTATGATACACAGTGACTTAATGTGACATATGTATGTCCAGAAATTCATTAGAAGTTAATCTATTATAATTGTAGAATGGTGATACAGAATGGCTTTCTGTAATTACCTATTTGTACGTACAGGGAAGGAGTTTTACACTCACAGGGCCCCATGTCTTGATTATTCTCTTAACTTTATGTATGCTATCTGCATTAAGCATGTCCTCAGTCATTCTATTACATTCATTCAACACTCTTATAATATAAAAGTATTTCTTTTTGTCTTTTTTAACAGGTTTTTTCTTTCCTATCATGTTCTGTCCTCTGGTTTCTTAATCCCTAAATCTTCAGGAGAACTGTTCCCTGTCTACATTATCAGTTGTTGTGATAAGTTCACCGTTTACTATTCTGTCTTCCAAGGTGGGCACATGTATGTCCTACAATTCAATACAAAAGATTCTGCTTGAAGAGAAGCTTGGGGTGATTTACTGTGACACTGTATGTCCTGCAATTCATTAAAACTGATTCTGCTTGAAGTGTACAATTATATACAGGATGACTTACTAAGGCAATTTATGTATGTCCTACAATTCATTACAACAGACTGTGCCTGAAGTGCAGAATGATGATGATGGTTGACTTGCATTGACATTGTATATGTTATTCAATTCATTAGAACTAATTCTACTTGAAGTGCATTACTTACTGCATATAAAAGCAGAATGCCACTAAGAGTTCTTAATTATCATATTAAATGCATGTGTCCTAATACTTTAGGTATGTGACTTACTGCATAAATATCCTGGAAACCATTTGAGGTACCATTGGAGCGGTGGCACTTGAATGTAAAATTGTCACGTGGAGATGCAGCCACAATGTACTGTATCGCTACCCGGCCTTCAACGCTGCCTAGAGCAAAGCCAGCAGGAGCACCTGCACCTTTTTTGTCTTTGAAGATGGCAACACAACGATGCTGAAATGGCAAAAAACAAATGAAAAGGGCTTCAAGATAAAATACAAAGACAATCTGAACATCTAGCATAATATATTACTACATGCATATATGTAACTGGCATTTCTGTTATAACAAGGTAATACTAATAACAGAAATAATTATAATTATAATAACAATAACAATAATAATGTCGTCTCCTGTAAACCACAGCACTCCAATTCACTCTATCTCTTACATGCCTTGCACCCTCCTACATGTTCAGGCCCCAAGCCTTCAAGGCATCTTTCACTCCATCCTTCCACCTCCTCCTTTAGTTGCCCCTTTTCCCTGTTCTTTCTAAATCTGTCATTTATAACTTCTTAGTCATCCTTTCTTTACTCATCCTTTTCGTATGTACAAATCATTTCAGTAAACCCTCTTCAGCTCTCTCATACATACTCCTCTTACTACCACACCTCTCTCTTAGCCTACCATTTCTTAATAGATCAACCCTCCTTACATCACATTCTGTCCTCAAGCACTTCATATTCAACCCAGTCACGCTAACCATCATATATCTGTCTGAGGCCCATGTCTCGCATCCATACAGCACTAATGAGACTACTGTACCTTCAAACATACCCATCTTTGCTTTTTATTACAGTGACCTCTCTTTCAACATATTCCTCACTGCAGCTAAGACTTTTGCCTCCTTACCCATCCTTTGGCTCACTTCAGCTCTCATGATTCCATTTCCTACCATATCCACTCCCAGGTATCTGTAACACTCCACTTCCTCTAAGTTCTCCCCTTTAAGCTCACACTCCAAATAACCTGTCTCTTTTCACTGCTAAACCTAATAAACTTGCTTTTATTTAAATTTAATCTCAACTTTCTCCTTTCACACTCTCCCAAACTCAAAACACCAGCTTCTGCATTTTTTCACTCACAACTGCCACCAGTGCCATATCACAGGCTAACATCAATTAACTATGATCCCAGGACCCTCATCCCCAGCAGACTGCATACCTGATCCCCTCTCCATGACCCTTGCATTCTTCTCTCATCATCCCATCCATGAGCAAATTAAACAGCCAAGGTGACATCACACACCTCTGCCAACGACCCATCTTCACCTTAAACCATTCACCCTCCTCTCTACCTACTCACACACATGCCTTACTTTTTTTATAAAAACTCCTCATTGCTTTCAATAGCTTTCCTTCTACATCTTATATTTGTATCACCTTGTTTAGAGCATCTCTATCAACCCTATCATATGACTTCTCCATATTCATAAATGCAACATACAAATCCTTCTTTTTCTCTATGCATTTCTCACACATATTCTTCAAAACAGAAACCTAATCCATGCATCCTCTATCACTCCTGAAACCACACTGTTCTTCTCCAGTCTGATGCTCTGTGTACACCATACCCTCTCAATCAGTAATCTTCCATGCAACATAACCAGTTCCACTAATAACAATAATCGCTGGGGTAGGGGAAAAAGAATTCTACCTCCATATTCCCTATGTGTCAGAGAAGGCAACTAAATGGGGCAGGTATGGAGGGCAGGACCTCAAACCCTCTAGTATTTCAAATTTCTAAAGATGAAACAGAAGGAGCCAAGCAGGGAGTACTCATCCTCCTTGAAGGTTAAGTCTAGGATGTCTGAATGTATGTGGATAAACAAGAAAAGAATAAAGAGATAAATAGTATCTTTGAGGAAAGGAACCTGGATGATCTGGCTCTGAGTGAGACAAAACACAAGGGTAAAGGGGATGAATGGTTTGGGAATGTCTTAAAAGTAAAGTCAGGAAATGTGCATGTAAAGAAGTGATATCCAGACTGGTGAGGGTAAAAATGAAAGAGGATTGTGAGAGATGTGTGATTATTAGTGACTATACAACAGGCAATGAAAAGAATGATCATGAGAGGCAAGTACTTTGGAAGCAGCTAAGTGAGTGTGACAGCAGTTTTGATGCAAGAGACCAGATATTAGCAATGGGAGATTCAAATGTGAAGGTAAGTAATTTTGAAGTTGTGGATACAACTTGTGGGTATGGGGTATTCAGTAATGTGAATGGAAGTGGTGAACAGGTTGTTATGTGCTGAAAAAGAGCTGGTGATTGGGAATAACTGGTTTAAAAAAAAGAAAATGTATACAAAAGTATACATATGTGAGTAGGAAAGATGGTCAGCGGGCATTATTGGAATACAGACTAATTGATAGGTGTGCAAAAGAGAGACTTTTGGAAGTGAATGTGCTGAAAGGGGCAGCTGGTGGGATGTCTGATCATTATACTGTGGAGGCTAGGGTGAAGATTTATATAAGTTTTTGGAAAAGAGGAAACATTATGGTTGAGAAGAAAGAACATGAGCTTGGAAAAGAGATGTGTGAAGAAATACCATGAGAGACTGAGTTTAGAATGACAAAAGATGAGAGTAAACAAAGCTAAGAGAGTAAGAGAGGAATGGGAGGTATTTAGGGAAGCAGTGCTAGCATGTATGAGAAATGTGTAAGATGGGAGGTGAGCATGTTATAAAAGAGTAGTAAGCGGTGGGATGACAAAGTAAAATTGCTAGAGAAAGAGAAAAGAGAGGTATATGAGTGGTACTTGCAGTGAGTGCAAAAGATTGGGAGCTGTAGAAGAGAAGGCAGTAGGTGGTCAAGAGGAAGGAGTAAGGGTTGAAAAAGAGGACAAATGAGAGTTGAGGGAGAGCAAGTACTGGTAAACTTCAAAGAAAACAAGATGTTTTGGACAGATGTTAATAGTGTTAAAAAAAAAAAAGGGGGGGGGTGCACATCCTTGCAGTGAAGGAAGCAAGTGAAGATGTGGTAACAGGTAGTGATGAAGTAGGTAGGGGATGGATTGAGTATTTGAAGCAAAGATGAATGTGCTTGATGATAAGGTGGCAGATGTATGGTGTTAGGGTCAGGTTGCTGTATGAAGTGAGAGAGACATGAAGAGTGGTTCTCTGAAAAGAAGAGATGGAAAAGCCTTGCATAACATTAAATGTGGAAAGGTGGCTGGAGTGAATGGTACTGCAGTTGAATTTCTCAAGAAAGGTGGTGACTGTGTTGTTGATAGGTTAGTTACGATTTTCAGTGTATGTATGGTTTTAAGCAGGATTGAGAGACAGGTTAGTTGGGTGTGAGTCTGAATGGATAAAACTTAGAGGAAGTGTAGTGTTTTAGATACCTGGGACAGGACATGGGAGCAGGTGTGGGTCATAGGGCGGGTGAGGAGGTGAAGTTTCTGGGAGCGCTGAAGAATGTGTGGAAGAAGAGAACATTATCTAGGAGGGTAAAATGGGTATGTTTGAAGGAACAGTAGTCCCAAAAATATTAATGTGTGCAAGGTATCCATATAATATTGATCAAGTCCATAATGATCCAGTAAGTAAAGAAAGGGTAAGAGATATGTGTGGTAATAAAAAGAGTATGGTTAAGAGAGCTGAAGAGGGTTTGCTAAAATGGTTTGGACATATGGAGAGAATAAGTGTGGAAAGGTTGACAAAGAGAATGGGGAGACAAAATTGGAAATGAAAGGATAGTGTGAAAAAGACTTTGAGCAACCAGGGCCTAAACATGCAAGAGGGTGGATGGTGTGCATGGGACAGACTAAATTGGAACGATGGGGTATAATGGGGTTGACATGCTGTCAATAGACGAACCAGGGCATGTGAAGCATCCAGGGTAAAACATGGAAAGTTCTGTGGGGCCTGGTTGTGGATGGGGAACTGTGGTTTCAATGTACTACATATGACAGCTAGAGAATGGATATGAGCTAATGCGGCCTTTCTTCATCTGTTTCTGGTGCTACCTCACTAACACAGGAAATGGCAATCAAGTAAAAAAATGAATAGTAGGAGTTCCAGTAAGCCACACGGTGGGAAAGGGGAAAATGGTCTCTGATATAATGAGAAGCCATGGTAAGAGAAATCACTGTCTGTGAGAGCAAAGGCAGGTATGTTTTATGGTATGGTAGCCTCACTGATGATGTATAGATGCAAGGCACAGGCCATAGTTGATAAAGCGCAGAGAGAGTGGATAAGTTGTAAATGAAATACCTGATGACAACATGTGATGTAAGGCGGGTTGATCAAATAAGGAATGGCTGGAAAAGAGAGAGGTGTGGTCATAAGACTATATATGAGAGCTGAATAAGGCATGAATGTGATAAAATGATCAGCAGCTTTGTGTTATACAGAGCAAAATGCTGTTAATGGGCTGAAGCAGGACACAGGAAGAAGTCAAAGAGGTCCATGGAGATTAGCTGTGAATAGGGGGCTTTGACTTTGTGCATGATATAAGACAGCTAGAGAGCAGATGTAAAAGAATGAGACCTATCTTGATTTGTTTCTAGTACTACCTCATCCATGTTGTAAATGACAAACAAGTACTGAGGAAAAAAGTTTAGAACATGTTCATATGTGCTTTACTAAGCACTAATTAAAGTAAAAATACAATATAAATGTGAAATGGGTATGTAATGAAGTACTGAGGTAGTATACCTGTTTGGTGGAAGACAAAGGAAAAAAGTATACTTAAAATCGGAATTAATCTATGTACAGGAATTGTTTAAAATGCATTATATTACTTTATCATTTGATCTCTACATTGTTGTAAATGTCTAACAAATATTTCAGTCCTTTTAAATATAACACCCAACATATCATCAATGAGAAAAGGCACATTTATCCACAAAATTCTTTTGAATATTTAAACAAATGTTTCCATAAGATACCTGATATTTTAGTGGTGACTCTATTTGCTTGAATTCTTGTGGCTGTCCCTCAAGCTGGTATACAAATAGATGACGATTAGCAGTGCCAACAACTGCCATTGGATACTCCACATCAGCACAGTAACAACGCTCTGGTAAGTTAATGGTCATGATTGGCTGGGCATTCCTGGTGTCCCAAAACTGTAATCAGAGAAGTGGAAATGGATCTAGCACTATAGTAACTAACTACAATGCTGATAATACAGTACAAGTGAACAAAATGATAGTTGCCATGATAGATTAAGGCAACTCTGATGAGGACTGTTCTCAGCAGACTTCTTCACCTCAGCCTATTCATAGGGTTCATAAAATTAGGGAAGATCAAGGCAGGGAAATTTTATATTGCAAATACAGTCTGCAAGTGTATGAAGTTGAAAAAGTCTTCTAATTCAACATAACAAAAAAATCAAGTCTCTATGACAAAAACAGAGCCTAAGTGGTGTAATACACCAAATCTGAAAGCTATCTAAACTTCACATCTTCACTTTTCAGAGGGAACCATTACTTTCATATAGTAGCATGAATTCTGATTACTCAAAAGATGGACAACACCGAAAAAGAAATTTCCAGTTATTATGGAAATGGGGGATTTTCATCTCAGTTTAGTCAAAGCTTATGTAAACCAGTGAACTTCTTCAAAACAATCTCTGATATGAATGTTGAGAACATGCCTACACACAATAACGAACAAAATCTAAATACACCAGATGAATGCAACCACTGTTTTTGTATAAGTATCATGTGAAGCGAACAGCAGGATGCATGTAACATCTCATTATGAAACATAATTATGAACTCTCATATTGAATCAAGCATCATATACCAGTGTAAGTATCACTGCTGTGTAGTAGCAGTATTTAAATGCACCATCCATACTAATGTGAAAAACTGAGAGAAAATATACTAATTAGATCTTTTCTTCAATTCAGATACAAACAACATGCATTAACATATTAAGAGGTTCAAGTAAATATTTCATAGATATGCAAATCAAATACTTAATTTTTCAAATCAACTATGTGCACTAATACATGATATAATAATGTTTAACCAATTATTTATGTAATATTAAATTTATTTCAAAAATACTTTTATTTCTTCATGAAACAAAACTGTTAAACATATGTCTCTCACTTTGAGTGTCTTGTCCCAAGAACCAGTCATGATGCACGAGTATGTGGGTGCCTTTATCCAGTGCACTGTTTTGACTGGAGCATCATGCTGTGCTACCTGCATTTTCTGGTTACTTCCTAAGTCCCAGCAATGAACTGTCTTGTCAGCACTTGCCATAAACACCTGTTGAAAAATATCTACAATAAGAAAAGTCAGAAATACTTTACACAGGAATTTAATTACATTTCCAAATGAACTTAAATCGAGTTGCATTTCTAGTACTGAATCTGTCTACAAAACATATTTAAGAAGGGAATATATTTTTCAAATGAATTTCTTTGCTTCAAAGACTTTTGTATCTTATAGCTTCATTCATTTCTTAAAACTATAAACAGAAAGTGATATGAGTACATCTGTCGTGATGATGTATAACAGTGAAGGTGATACAAGCATGCTTGGGTGTGCATATGTAAAAGTGAATGACAAGTCAGTGGTTGGACAAGTAGCCTAGTACGTCTGTAGGAAAGTGGGTGGATCTATACAGGTGGTTACATGGGCAGGCAAACAGGTTTTAAGATGGGTGGGTAAATACCTATCCATACTATAAAGGGAACGAATCTTAAACTCTTGGGGACCTAACTCATGAACCTTCTCTGCTACCACACAAACTTTTAAATTTCTGTATCCTGTTCACATTTACCACATCCTTAATCAGTTTATTCCATTCATCCACCACTCTTATGCTATAAAGTACTTCTCTACATCCTCTTTATCAAGTTTCTTCTCTGATTTCATGCCATGTCCATTGGTTGTCCTATCCCTACATCTGAAAAACTGTTCAGTGTCTACATCATCAATCTAGTTTAAAACATTAAAGGTTGTGAACAGGTCACCCTCATTCCTCTCTCTCTTCTAAGGTATGCAAATTTAAGGATCTAGCCTTTCTCTGTTACTCAGCTCTCTTAATTCTAGTACCACCTTTGTTGCCCTTCCTTGGGCCTTCTCTATTAGCTCTTTGTGTCTCATTAGTTGTGTTGACCAAACTTGAGAAATTTACTCTAATTTTGGCATTATGTATTATATGAACAGCTTGCTGAGAGTGCATGTGTGCCCTTATGAATTGGTTATGTGGGTGTTGTTATGCTGATGTCCAAACATGAGTGCATATGCTATAACTTCTAACCTTGCTACCATCATCATGCCAAGCCACGTCCATTACTGGTCCACCCATAGTCTGTTGTGCCTTGCCAATGGTCTTTCCATCTCTCTGTACCTCCCAGCACCGCACCTGTAATAAAATGAATTCCTATAAAGTTTAAACAATTAACATGTCTGTAGCACTCCAGCTTGGCTAAATTCAGTGCTTGTAATTCAGTCTCAGTTGCAATGATGACTAAGAATCATATTTACTTCTTTGTCAGAGTCCAATACCAATTTTTTGTGGTGTGAGGCTTACCTGCTCAACCCTTTCAGAATGCAATTGGCATTTCTGGCTTGCCTTACCTTACCTCAATAGTTAGAAATAGTTGGTAGGATCATTTGGGCAGACGCATTAGGTAGAAACTTTAGGCAGTAGTAGTAGGAGTGAACATTAGGCAGGAGCATTAGGTAGAAGTAGTCAGTATGAACATTAGGCAGAAGCCTCTGCAAACACTACACTAGAGTTGCCCTCTGCCAGTGGCAGAGACTCTATTGCTATGGCCACCCTCTTCAGGGAGTTCCACTTGGGAATAGGAGTCAGAGATACAGATAGTTAGCACAGAAAAACAGCAAAATACATTTTGTCTGATTCATTATGAGGTGCACAGAAAATATCAAAAACCTTTAGTTTTCTAAGAAATTAATACCCCACAACCATGTTTACTGAATGTATACACATTGATACTGTTAACTGAACACCCATGTACATGAGACTTCACCTGTATTAGTCCTCTCCACTCTCCCCATCATAGTACATCTTCACTTTACTCTCCTCTTCACATAAATTAGAATGAGAGATTTTCTTCACCATCCAATAAACTCACTCAGCACTCTCATGTCTAACAGTATAAGAATGCTTATTTATACATATACATACATACATACATACATACATATATATATATATATATATATATATATATATATATTTTTTTTTTTTTTTTTCCATACATATTC
>JAYMFT010031057.1:0-15994 GCA_038088735.1 Panulirus argus
AGACCTAAGAATTTTACGTTACTGCGAAAAGGGATCGGGTTGTTATCTAATTTTAATTGCAAGTTCGGGATTTTATTATTACGGGTAAAAACAACCGCGATGCTTTTTGTGGCCGAAAACTTAAAACCCCACTGTGTCGTCCAACGATGAACGAGTGCCGTGTCATGCTGTGTGAGTATTCCTTGATGTGAGGGTAAAAGTAAGTCAGGAACCATTACTGAAGAATGCCTAATGTTTTCCACACCTTTGCAGTCATAGACTAGCCTTACCAAAGTGTTTTATAGCCTAGATTTCTGAGAATAGTACTTTAGTAAAGGCTTCAACTTGAAATCTATTGTAGCAGTGCTATCCAGAGGAAGTGTCAAACAGTCTATCTGCTTTAAAGCTTAGTACATGAGTACATGCATTTCTTCCTTGGAAATGAAACTTCTTGCAGGCATATATTTCCAGAACAGACCAGGCTCATCAACATCGACTATTTTCTGAGATATTTAGTTGCCACCTTCAATGATCTTTTTTGATTTTGCAAGATATTGTTTAGTAGTTAAAGTGTCAGCAAATGCAGTTCTTCAGTGGTCCTATTTTGTGTACCATATGTCATTTCTCAAACCTTTCAAACCACCCCTGTTAGTATCAAGAGTTTCTTCCTGTGATTCCTTTTCTTTTTCTTTCCTTATGTCCTCAGACAGTGATCTTGCTTTCTCTTGAATTATCTGGGTATTGAGAGGCAAATTATGTTGATTATGATCCAGATGCTTAGCATTGATTCCATAGTTTCCATCAAATCACTGCACTCCTATTTCTTGATGACTTGCTTGTACCATGTTTTAAACTTGCCCTTATTTTCTTGTAATTCAAATTAGTACCCAGTATTGAGGGATGTCGTCCTAAAGCCTTTGAGATGCTTCTAAGTTTTTGTCAGTGTCCATGTGTCTTAACACCTTTGACTTGATATCAAAAGTAAATGCTTTGTGCAGGCTTTTTTACCACTCAAGGTAGTATGACAGCTTATTGCACTTGCTGGTCTCTCTCTAGACATATTCAAGGTAGGGCACTGGCTGTAAACCCCTTGAAATCTTGAAAATTATTTAAAGTATGCTCCAGAGTGTAGCAGTAGAATCAGTTGATTTGGCTTGGCTTGTAAATAAGTGGTGGTGTTACAAAGTGTGATGTTCATGCAAATAGTCTGGAAGTGCATAAAATATATGCAGAGATAAATTACATTGTGCACTTACTGTAGGTATTTTGATTTTACTAATGAAAGAATATAATTTAGAACATAGAGAAGAATGTGATAATGAAATAATATGCAAACAATAAAAAAGATGTTAGTTTATGAAACTGATAATGAATCTTTGCATGTGAAGTTAATGTATTTTCAGGAACAACAATACGTCATCTTACAATGGAGTTACTTCCTGGACAACTAATTTTAAGCTGAATCCATTGTAAGTCTAACCACTGAAACCTATGTTAAAATGGGTACATTCTTGAACAAATGTTTTCCAATGTAATTCTATGGATGAATTTTACTGTACATGAAACATCTTAGCTTACTACCCACATACAGTAGCGCACTATGTCTAGACATAATTTAGATAATACAGGGGGTCAACGTGCTGTCAGTGGACTAAACCAGGGCATGTGAAGCATCCAGGGTTGTGGTTAGGGAGCTGTAGTTTCAATGCACTACACATGACAGTTAGAGAATGGATGTGTGTGGATGCTGCCTTTCTCTGTCTGTTCCTCACTCAACCTAGCTAATGTGGGAAACAGCAATCAAGTATGAAAAACAACAAATGAAAACTTGTTGAAAAAAGTACTGTGCTGAAATATGATGATAAGGTACAGTGCTGCTTGAGTAGGATATGTTGGACTGAAAGTTATTTGGTGGGCGAGGGAGGGGCATTAGATTTATGTACGTCACCCCCTGAATTATCTGATTTAACAAATGCTGCCATTTTACAGGCAATGCTGGCTATCTTTGATAGGCTTACCAAAAAACATGGTGATGAGAGCTTGATGTGGTGTTGGAGTGGAATGGGAGCTTATGGGACGGAGGGGAAGGATTAGGCTTGTCGAAGTCACCTCTTAAATCATCTGACCCAGCATTTGTTTCAACTGGAGGACATTTGGAGACATTGAAATACCCATACTTGCAGGGTATGCATTGATTTATAGTTTAGCAGTGAACACAAATGAATGCTTTTTGCCAATTTGTAGGATACAAATTGTATGGTATTTTTCTGTAACGTAGTTAGAATATGGATGATTAGTGTGGCCATTGGCAACTCAAGGGCAGGCTGTTTTGATAACTGTTTCTTTCCCTACACCTCAAAGCTTTGGAACTTTCTACATTCTCATGTCTTTCCCAGTAATTTTGACCTGGTACATTTTAAAAGAAACCTTCCTTCAAAATTCATAAATGCTCTTCCTTGTCTTTGTTTCTTAACAGGAACATGAGTTTTCCAAGATATATAGGTATAGAATGGCATGGGGAAGACATGGCTGTATTAAGATTCTGTTGAAGAAATAATTTCAGTGATATCAAAGCAAGCATTTCAGTAAATGTCAGCAATGGCTGTTTTGTTTCCCTTGAAACACTGTATATGGTTTATTCAGTAGAAATTGTAAATGTATGTAATGAGCAATCCTTTTTTATATTTCTCTGCAGTGATAAAGATTGTCTTCATTTCTTAACAGGAACATGAGTTTTCCAAGGTATGTAGAGATAGAATGGCATGGAGAAGGTATGGCTGTATTAAGATTCTATCGAAGAAATAATGAAAATGTGAACCCCTATGAACAGGAGGTTGCAGAGGTGGGCAAGATTGAATGCTATTTGTCATCACTGAATATTTGGTAAGGAGAAGATTTATATTGTATTTTTGTCATTAAAACTATCCTTTCTGTTTTCCATTACCATACTATTGGTTGATATTTATCAGAGTTGTTGATGTAATGAAACCTTATCTGATGCAGTGAATTACACCAGCATGCTTCTTATGTAATCTTTCAAGTCAGGGATATCATTGTCATGCAATGTATCCTCTAATTCTGTAAAACTGCTCTTTAAAAGTTTTCTGCTATGCTTGGATATTATCTATCTTCTTTCAACCATAAGTATGATTGTAGAATTCTTTGAATTATATATTTTTTAATGTAAAGACTTTCAAATACCAAAATTTTACACTTGACTGTAGACTAAATTGTGACAAAAAAATTTTGTTAGCAAGGTAGGACCAGGAACAGATGAAAAATTGGCCTCATTTGCTAACATCCCGTTCTGTAGCTGTCATGTGTAATGCACTGAAACTTTAGCTCCCTACCCACAGCCAGGCTCCACAGACCTTTCCATGGTTTCCCTTAGCTGCTTCAAATGCCCTGGATCAGTCCATTTATAGCACATCACCCACAGTTTGTTGAATCGATCCAGTTCACTCAGTCTCATGTATGCTTTCCATCCTCATGGATGTTCAGGCCCCAAGCACTCAAAACCTTATTCATTCCAACCTTCCATTGCCAGTTCACTCTCTGCCTACTCTTTGTACCCTCCACTTCCAGTTCACTTATTTGTCAACCTCTCATCACTCATTCTTTCCATATGTTCTAACCATTTTAGCACACACTGTTCAACAATCTCATCTCAACCATGCTCTTCTAATTACCACACCACTCTCTTATTCTATCATTTCTTACTTGATCAGCCCTTCTCAAATCTCAAACATTTCATCTCCATCATATTTACCCACTTCCATACATTATTATCAAAAGCCTATATTTTGCATTCATACAACACTGTCAAGATTACTATACCTTCAAACAAGCCCATCCTCTCCCTCTCAGATTTTGACCTCTCTTTCCTCACATTCCTTAGTGCCCCCTCACCCACCCTATGACTCACCTCACTTTAGCTCCTGTGGTGCCAGACACTGTCATGTACACTCCCAGGTACCTAAAACACTTCACTTCCTCCATTCAAACTCACACTCCAACTAACCAATCTCTTTGTACTGCTAAACCTAATAACCTTGCTTTTATTCACATATACTAATAACTTTGATTTTATTCACATTTACTCTCAACTTTCTCCTTTCACACATTCTGCCACCACTTAAGTGTCATCAGCAAACAATAACTGATTCACCTCCTGAGCATGTTATCCATAAGGCAAAGCATTCCTTTATTCAGAGGAATTGCATTAACCTTTCCATGTCATGCACTAATAGGTTTTTCCAGTCTTTAGTTAAGGGCATCTCTAACAACTTCTGTCGCTCTACTTTTCCTTCACTTTTCCATTCTGATGGTACTATAGGTGTCTCTCTTGTAGAAAAAGCAACTCTCTTTGGTTCCCATTTCCCCTCTAACTCTGCCTTGGATGACTCTAACCTTCCTTCACCCCTAGATTCTCCTCTTGCTAATCCTATGCCCCTACCCGTAATCTATTTTCAGACTGTCCAAAAAGTGCTTCTTTCTCTGGACACAAGCTAGGCTTATGGTCCTGATTGGCATCCATCTTCACGTACTGAAAGAGTGTGCCTCTGTACTTGTGCTTGCTTGTCTGTTCTGTTCCTGCTATAAAACCAAAACTTTTCCTTCTCTGTGGAAGCAGGCATTGATACATCCCATCCCTAAGAAGGGTGACCATTCTGACCCCTCTAACTATTGTCCTATTGTTTTGACATCTACCATTTCCAAAGTCTCTGAATCCCTTCTCAACTCCCATATCCTTAGACACTTCAAAACTCAGTCTTCTCTCTGATCATCAGTATGGCTTCCATAAAGCAAGATCCACTGGTGATATTCTTTCCTATCTTACTAATGTATGGTCATCATCTCTGAAAAATTTAGGGGAGTTATGTTTAGTTGTCCTTGACATATCCAAACGTTTTGACAGGGTGTGGCATCGGGGTCTCATCTCTAAACTTCCCCTTTTTGGCTTCCCTTCTTCACTTTGCTCCACCCGATCTACCTGTGTGATTGTTGACGGATCATCCCTCCCCCCAAAATCAACAGCAGTGTCCCTCATGGTTCTGTCCTGTCCCCTACACCTTTTCTCCTTTTCTTTTTTCAACAAAGTCCTCTCTTCCACTTATAATCAAATGCACTCATGCGGACGACTCAACACTGCATTCATCCACATCCTTCAATTTTGCTCCTTCTTCTCTCACTTGATCTGCATCTCGTCTTGACTAAGCTTCCTCAGTAAACTTAGACTAGGACAGGATATCTCAGAAGGGTAGATGAAATCTAGTTAAGTTTAATGCCTCCAAGACCCAGTTTGTACCCATCCCTATTGAAAACTCCTCATAACTCTCGTCTCTCTTTTGAAGGTTCTGTAATTCCAATTCTTGACTCATTCAACATACTTGGTTTTACTGTAACATCCACTCCTTCTTGGAAACTCCACATTATGGGAATAGTTAAGTCAGCTTCTATGAAACTGGGTGTCCTGTTTAGATGTTGAAACTTCTTTTCTTCTGAACAGTTGCTCCATTTATACAAAGGATTGATTTGATCTCATATGTAGTACTGCTCTCACATCTGGGGTGGTTCTAGCTCTACATCCATACTTAGCTGAGTTGAGACGAAAGTGGTCAGACTTATAAACTCTCGCAGGCTAACTTCAAAACTTGACCCTCTTGCCATTCACCACAGTGTTGGTTCACTTTCCCTCTTCTACAGATATTACTTTGGTTTTTGCTCCCGGGAGTTAGCTCCTTGTGTGTCCCACCACTAGCGAGATCACACAATATTTGGCAAGCTGCTGTGTCACATGATCACTGTATGGCTGTCAGCAACTCAGGTGTGGGCTGTTTTGATGACTGTTTCTTTCCCTACACCTCAAAGCTTTGGAACTCTTGCTTCTCATGTCTTTCCCAGTAACTATGACTTAGCACATTTTAAAAGACAGGTTTTTCACTAACTCCAAAATCCTTAGATACTTTCCCTTGGCTTTTCTTTTCCCCTTTCATAATTTTCTCTATATTTCAATTAAGGCCAGGCCTTGATATAGACTTTTGTCCGTGATTGGAGCTCTTCACTATGAATAAAAAAATCCTCACCCTTGCCAGACTGCAGACCTACCCCTGTTCCTAAAACTTGCATTTACTTTCTTCATTACCTTACCAATAAACATTAAACAGCCATAGTGACATCACACACATCTGCTGTAGGCCCAGCTTCATCTGGAACCACTCACTCTCCTCTCTGCTTACTTGAATACATGCCTTACTATCTTAATAAAACTCCTTAATGCTTCTGATAGCTTTCCTCCTATACCATATATTGGTAACACCTTCCACAAAGCATTTCTGTCAACACAGCTCTATGCTTTCTCCAGAAACTTAAATGGCACATACAAATCCCTCTGTTTCTGTAAGTATTTATGACAGACATTCTTTAACGCAAACACCTAATTCACACATCCTTTTCCACTCCTGAACCCACATTGTTCCTCCCCAGTCTAATGATATGACTCAATACATTCCCCCTCCTCCCCAATCATCAATCACCCAAACAACTTACCAGGTGTGCTAAACAAACTTATACCTCTGTAATTTGATCATTCACTCCTCAGAAATTCATAACTACTTTTGATAGCTTTCCCCTCACACCATATTTTGGTAACACCTTCCACAAAGCATTTCTGTCAACCTTGTCTTATGCCTTCTCTGGATCCATAAATGCCACATACAAATCCTTCTGTTCCTCTAAGTATTTCTCACACACATTCTTCAGTGCAGACACCTAATCCACACATCGTATATCACTCCAGAACCCACATTGTTCTTCCTCAGTCTAATTGTATGATTTTGTGCATGTCACTCCCTCTCAATCACCACTTACCCAAAAAACTTACCAGGTGCACTGAACAAACTTATACCTCTGTAATTTAGTCATTTACTTTTGTTCTTGCTTTTATATATCAGCTCTATATAGGCTTTCCCAATCCTCAAGCATGTCACCATGATCCTTGAATACACTGAAAAATCTTAACAAATCAGTCAAGTTATACCCTTCACTGCCATGGAAATTTGTAAATGATGAGACATGAGCTTCTTTAATAATGTGGCCTTAGTTTTGAAAAATTAGCCTGTTTTGTATGAGTTTGTGAATATGAATCTTAACTCATCTAAGAGTAAGAGCTGGTTAAAATCTGAATCAGGAACAAAAAGACTGCTGGGGAATGATGCACCCCTAGTATCAAAAATAGAACGTTTGTGAAATAGGACTCTTGTCTGGCAATTTTTTTATTTGTTGGTAAATGCCTTGTTTGGCAATTTTATACAAGAATGGGCTGTTTACTGAGTATTTAATTCTAATTCCGAAAATTCAAATAAGGCGACACCTATATTTAGTGTTGGGCAATGATAAGACCACACCCTAGTTGTCGGGCACTGAAACTTTAACCCCCTCCTTTGGAAAACATTCAAGTTTTGCCCCTGACCTGAGTACATGTTTCTATAATGTAACAATGGTCATCAAAACAGATACCAAGTGTTTCCATTCCAACAGGGAGTATGAGGAGAGAGCCTCACCAAGAGTTGATGGATGTGAAGATGATGTCAAGAATGAAAACTGTGTCGATGAATTGCCTTTTGCTGATGGTTCTGGTACAAAGGTAAAGATGATTACTAATTTGTTTAATTGTGATATGACTTTGCACATTCCTTACACTCTTGAACACATTCCCACAACTCCTTCTTTAATTCTTTCACAGCACAGTTTTCATTCTGGTCCCTGATAGTGTCAGTTATCTACCAGAAATTAAGAATATAAACAGATCTTTTATATTACAATTTCAGCATTGTAGGAATTATATCATATATCTGGTATTGACATACCATTTTTTAGGGCCCATTAGACACCGTGATTTTTCAGAGAAAGCACAGAAAAAATATTTATTGCTTCTTAAGCATGCTGAAGCATGGTCACCTACTGATTGAATGGTATATTATTGTAAAGGGCATTTATTCACATTAGCAGGGTTTTCATGACATACAAACTTCTAGAATTACTCTAACCCTTGTCGAGTTGCCCGCCAACCCTTGTCGAGGACAGACATGCTCAAGCAATATGCTCGCTGACCAAGTTTCAAACAGGTCTTTTTGTGTGCTGCTTAGTAACCCTCTAAAATCTTAGTGAAATCCTTTGAATCATAGTGAAATCCTCTGAATCTTATTGAAATCCTTGAAGATGGCTCCAGCTTCTTGAGTTGTCTGCCCTAGATGCCACTGGGAGTTCACTTGGGATTTTGTCCTCAGAGAAGAAGGTGAGTACACTTCGTGTTTGTTCTGCAATGTATATAATAGGCTTTCAGTAGGTGTTAGGAAAAACAGCGAAGCCATGGAGAAACTATATGTTAGGAAGGAAGGGTGGGAAGAGAAAGCTGGGCTCTTTGTGCCAAAAGCAGTTGCGATACAGGAAACAGATAGCTCAGATAGTAGGATAGCAACCGTTGAGACAAATTTGGAAGATACTTCCACCTTCCAACCAGCGAGGAAAACTTGTTTTTGCATTTCCGAACAACCTACAAGCAATGAACTCTCCACTCACACTAGGTTTAGCGTACTAGATGACGATGTACAGGATGATCGTAGCATCATCCTGGTCAAGGACTCTCTAGTCAGACATCAGGAGCAGGAGTTTTGTGTGAAGGGTAGAAACAGGAAGAACCTGTGTTATCCAGCTGCTAGGATAGAACACGTCCTAGATAAGTTTGATGACATAGTCTCAAACAATCCTGAGGATGTGTGATTTTTGACGTTCAGGTGGGGACGAACAATGCAGTTAATGGGAGATCGGAAGAAATATTAGCGAAGTATAGGGAACTTATTAACATGTTTAAAGAAAGTCGTAGGAAGGTAATTATATCGGGATGGCTGCTTTGACGTTAATTTTTCTACCCTCAGTAGAATGCTGGGGATAAAGAGAAGAATCGAAACTCTCAATAGGGAGGAGGATAGTGGGTTTAGTATAGACCTTTGGGACCATTTTAGTCATGATAGATCTTTGTACGCTAGGGATGGTCTTCACTTAAATGGAATAGAGAAAGCCTGCCTTGGCAGAGTATTAGATGAGAACATTAGGCCTTTTTTTATCGATAGAGTTAAACTACTCAGGAGAACAAATCACAGTTGAGCTAATGAAGGAACTAGGAGAGTGGAGAAGGGTAAGAGGGTAGCTGTGGGAGGTGGTTCAATGTAGGGGAAGCTGAGTGTGAAAGGGCTCTGAGGAACAAGGTGTCCAGTTTGACCTCTATAAAGGTAGTGGTAGAGGATGGATGAGACCTTGACAGTAGGGGTCCTTGAGAATTAACGGTAACCTCACAGGCAAAGGGATTAGCAAAGAAAGGTCAAGTAGGGTCAACTCAGGCAATATAAGTAGTGGGTTAACACAGCTACAGGTCAACTCTGAGGTAACTGTTAGGACTAAGGCTGGTGGGGTCCAGTGCAGGAAGGGTCAGAGTAAGGTGGTGAACCCAAAACAGATGGAGAATTGTCTCACTCCCTCTGCTGCACATGCAGACATTAACAGTGTTAATACAAACACATTTGCTGACAGCAAAAAGGGCAAATTCAGTCCAGAAATCAACTCCAAGGAATAAGTTTAATATATGCAAATGCCTGGAGCGTCATTATGAAACGTGTTGAACTTATATCCTATGCAGTGACTGAAAAACCGAACATTATTGCAATCTCAGAAATGGGGGTAAACTCTGACAATAACACTTAATTGCCAAGTTGCAATACCTGGATAAAAACTATTTACGAAAGATCACTTATACAGAGTAAGTGGTGGAGTTTTGATCTACATTGATAACAATATAAGTACTGTTAAGATAAGCAAAGTAGACACACACACTTAAGACTCTCTTTATATTGACATTACTGACAAGTTCAAAAGCTAAGGAACTGGATATCCTGTTTAGTTGTTCCATTTTTACAAGGGATAGATTCATCCTTGTATGGAGTACTGCTATCACATTTGAGGTGGTTCTAGCTCTGTTTCATTACTTGACAGAGTTAAGTTGAAAGTGGTCTGACTTATAAACTGTCCCAGGCTAACTTCCAAACTTGACCCCCTTGCCCTACGCCACAATGTGGGATCACTTTCCCTTTTCCATAGGTGTTTCTTTGGTTTTTGCTTCCGAGAGCTGGCTACTTGTATGCCCCACCACTAGCTAGACCACACAGTACTCGGCAAGCTGCTGTGTCACATGATTATTGTGTGGCCATCTGCAACTAAAGGGTGGGCCTTTTTGATACCTGCTTCTTTTCCTACAGGTTGAAGCTTTGGAACTCTCTACCTCCCATGTCTTTCCCAATAACTATGACCTTGCACATTTCAAAAACCAGGTCTTCCTCTTTCTCAGAAATTTCCCTTGTCTTTTCTTTTTCCGTTTCATAAATCTCTATATTTCAGTTAAGGTCTGGCCCTGATGTGGACTTCTGTCTGTGACTGGAACCTTCAACACTAAAAAAAAAGTAAGCTATGTCTCGGTGTTATTTACAGACCTCCTAAGCAAAAAGAAGACAATGATAAGATGCTGTACAGTGAAATCAAAACTATCGTAAACAGTAAAGAGGCTATAATAGTAGGAGACTTTAACAGTCCAAACTTAAACTGGAACACGTTAACAGGTGACTGAGAGGGAATGAGACTAACGGAACTGATTTAAAACACTTTTGTAGAACAGTTGATTAAAAACAAACTAGAGGTGAAAACATTCTTGATCTTGTCCTTGCCAGTGACACAAAATTAATCAACTCTTGAGAGGTAGGCGAGAGTTTGTCAGATAGCAATCACAGTTTTATTAGGATAGAGATAGATTTAGATTATGAAATAAATGACAACAAACTCTTGATCCCATATTACAGGTGCGCAAATTTTGAAAACATTAGGCATGAAATTCACAGTACCAATTGGACAAAACTTCTTGACACTCAGACAGTAGAGGAAATGTGGAATAATTCAAAAAACACACTACTTGAGATTGAAAATAAACATATTCCATGAATTACGAAGAGAACTTGCAACATTTAAAAACCAACATGGATGAGTAGGAGACTAGAAGGACTAATTTGCGAGAAGAAGAAAACATAAGAAATTCAAATCAACACGAACCAGTGATAATCACCAGGAATTAATCAAAATCCAAAGAGAGTGTAAGAAGGTCATAAGGTAGAGTAGATGCGAGTAATAAAAAGAATTTCCTTTAAAGTTAAGAATAATCTTAAGGAATTCTTCAAATATATAGGACAAAGGAAGATAGTAAAAGAAGGAATTGGACCATTACAAAACAATCATGACACACTAACTTCTGACAACATGGAAATGGTTACCATACTAAATTATTGTTTTAACTCCATTTTCACTATTGAAGAAGCATCTCAAATACCGCAACCAGTGAAAATGTTTCAAGGATCTGATGAAGAAGAGTTGAAGGTTAGAGAAATAAAGAGCTCTGAAATACTTAGATTCCTGACCAGCTAAATCCTAACAAATCCAACGGCCCAAATGACTTAGCTCCAAGATTTTTAAAAGAGGTCAGAAGACAGCTGATATTCCCATATCAAAAATATTCACCAAATCTATTGGATTGTCAGGTGCCAACTGACTAGAAACTGGCAAATGTTACTCGTATATATATGTTAAAAAGGAGACATAAAGTGTGCCTTGAACTACCGCAACGGAAAAAATAATATGAGATAAAATTGTCACTTTTCTAGAGGATCACAAAATTATATCAAACAACCAACACGGTTTCCACAATAGAAGATCCTGCCTGACAAACTTACTGTAATTTTTTAATGTTATTTATCAGAAGTAGGACAAAAAAGTACCATCTGATGTAGTATATTTAGATTTCCAAAAGGCTTTCAATAAAGTACCTCACAGGAGACTTTTACATAAATTCAAAGCACACAGAATCAGTGAAGAACTCTTTACATGGATCAGAGACTGACTTACCGGAAGAAAACAGTGTGTAGTATTAAATGGCAAAGCCTCAGCTTGACTAGACGTAACGAGTGATGTGCCACGGGTTGGTCCTAGGCCCCATTCTTTTCATGATATACATTATCTTTCTATATCTCTGATGCCTGTTCCATTGGAACTCCCTCAAGGGGGTGGCCATGACAACAGTTTCCATAACTAAAGAGCTCCAGTGCTGCTTCTTAGCTTTTAGTGTTTGCAGAGGCTCCAATATATATTAATGACCTTGAACTCTGATGATACTAAAGTAGGAGGTAGAGCTGTAAACAGATGGGACTGCAAAATGATTCAAAGAGATCTTAACTTGCTAGCATAGTGGTCAGAAGGATGGCAAATGAAGTTTAATGTAGACAAGTGTAAACTTATGCATTTTGGAGACAAGAATATACGACATGACTACAAACTATTCGGAAATGCTAACTAAAGTAAATGAAGAAAAGGACCTTGGAGTTGTCGTTATCAACAATCTGAAGTACACTAAACAGTCAAGCAGCAAGTAAATAAGGCAACCAAATGTTAGGTTTCATAGCTAGGAACATAGATTACAAGACACCAGAAACAATTCAGTTCAGTTTTTCAGTTCTCATATTTTATAACTCTCTAGCAAGACCACACCTTGAATATGCAGTTCACTTTTGGTCCCCAAACTATGAAAAAAGACAAGGAAAAACTAGAGCAGATCCAAAGACACATGACAAAATTGATCCCATATCTTAGAAATCTGTCATACGAAGACGGGCTGAAACATTGGATCTCTTCCCCCTTTAAATACGTAGACTTTACAGTGACTTAATTCAAATGTTCAAATTCTAAACAAGTTTGATAACGTAAATCACAGATATCTTCGAAATGCAGGAAAATATGGTTGCCAGGACAAATGGAATGAAACTCAAAAGCTAAATGATGTTGTACAGAAGTGGGAAAAAGCTTCTTTTCCAATACGTGTATTGAGCACTGGAATAAGTTACCGTCAGACATAGGGAATGCTAAGAGAATAAATACTTTCAAAAGTCGTTTAGACAAATATTTTTTAGATTCATGTATACTTTGAGAAAAATGCCGGAAATAAACTGTTGTCTGTCTTGCTCATGTAAATTCATTATTACTATTATTATTATTATGAGTAGTAGTAGTAGTAGTATTAGTATTATTATTATTATACTTCATTGCTGTTTCCCATGTTAGCAAGGTAGCGTCAGGAAACAGACAAAGAAAGATCCATCCACTCGCATACATACATATATACATACATGCACATATTTGCACAATACATACATATACATGCCAATATATACATATATACATACATATATATACACATGCATATACACATATACACATGTACATATATATACTTGCTTGCCTTCATCCATTCCTGGTGCCACCCTGCCCCACAGGAAACAACATCGCCACATCCTGCATCAGCAAGGTAGGGCCAGAAAACAGGTGAAAAAGGCCACGTTTGCTCACACTCAGTCTCTAGCTGTCATGTGTAATGCAACGAAACCACAGCTCCCTATCCACATCCAGGCCCCACAGACCTTTTCATTGTTTACACCAGATGTTTCACATGCCCTGGTTCAGTCCATTGACAGCATGTCACCCCAGTATACCACATTGATCCACTTCACTCTATTCAGTGCATGCCTTTCACCCTCCTGTATGTTCAGGCCCCAGCTGCTCAAGATCCCTTTCACTCCATCCTTCCACCTCCAGTTTGGTCTTTTGCTTCTTTTTATTACCTCCACCTCTGACACATATATCCTCTTTGTCAACCTTTCCCCACTCATTCATTCCATATGTCCACACCACTTCAACACACCCTCTTCTGCTCTCTCAACCACACTCATTTTATTACCACACATCTCTCTTACCCTTACATTACTTACTCGATCAAACCATCTCACACCATATATTGTCCTTAAACATTTCATTTCCAACACATCCACCCTCCTGCGTACAGCTCTATCTATAGCTCATGCCTTGCAACCATATAATATTGTTGGAACTACTATTCCTTCAAAATACCCATTTTTGCTCTCCGAGATAATGTTCTCTCTTTCAAACATTCTTCATCGCTCCCAGAACCTTCGCCCCGTCCTCCACCCTATGACTTACTTCCGCTTCCATAGCTCCATTTGCTGCCAACTCCACTCCCAGATATCCAATACACTTCACATCCTTTAATTTTTCTCCATTCAGATTCGCATCCCAACTAACTTGGCCCTCCACCCTGCTGAACCTAATAACCTTGCTCTTATTCACATTTACTCTCAGCTTTCTCCTTTCACACACTTTTCCAAACTTAGTCACCAACTTCTGCAGTTTCTCACTCGAATCAGCCACCAATGCTGTATCATCGGCAAACAACAATTGACACTTTCCAGGCCCTCCCATCCCCAGCAGACTGCATACTCACTCCTATCTCCAAAACTCTTGCATTTACTTCCCTAATCACCCCATCCATAAACAAATTAAACAACCATGGGGACATCACACACCCCTGCCGCAGACTGACCATCACTGGGAACCAATCACTTTCCTCTTTTCTTACTCGTACACATGCCTTACACCCTTGATAAAAACTTCTCACTGCTTCTAGCAGCTTACCTTCTACTCCATATAGTCTTAATAACCTTCCACAAAGCCTCTCTATCAACCCTATCATATGCCTTCTCCAGATCCGTAAATGCTACATTCAAATCCATCTGTTTTTCTAAGTATTTCTCGCATACATTCTTCAAAGTGAACACCTGATCCACATATCCTCAACCACTTCTAAAACCACACTGCTCCTCCCCAATCTCATACTCTGTACATGCATTCAATCTCTCAATCAATACCCTTCCCTACAGTTTTCCAGGAATACTCAACAAACTTATACCTTTGTAGTTTGAATAATAATAATAATAATACTTTATTGTTTATGCAAATTACATAAAAATTTGTCTTGTGTGTCTCAGTTAAAAGCAAAAGAAGCAATCATTCAGTACATTCATTAAGGTATAAAACTCAGGCATGCTACATCCAGTGAACTTAATGGCCCCCTAAAAGACGTTTTATTACAATCCGAGAATGGGCTATTGCTCGTTCAACAATCTTATACTAGCTGGCACAAAAGATTTATGTCCCTTGCCTTTATACAGTGGCACTATACATACATTCAGCCAATCTTTAGGCACTTCACCATAACCCATGCATACATTAGATATTCTTACCAACCAATCAACAACACATAGTCACCCTCTTTTTTAATAAATTCAGCTGCAGTACCATCCAATCCTGCCGCCTTGCTGGATTTCATCATCCGCAAGGATTTCACCACCTCCTCTCTCTCTCTCCACTAAACCACTCTCCCTAACTCTTTCACTTCGCACACCACCTCGACCAGTACACCCTACATCTGCCACACTATCATCAAACACATTCAACAATCCTTCAAAATACTCACTCCATTTCCTCCTCACTCCTTCACTTCTTGTTATCACTTCCCCCCTTGCCCCTTTAACTGATGTTCCCATTTGTTCTTTTGTCTTATGCACATTATTTACCTCCTTCCAAAACATCTTTCTCTTCTACCTAAAGTTTAATGACACTCTCTCACCCCAACTCTCATTTGCCTTCTTTTTCACCTTTTGCACCTTCCTCTTGACTTCCTGCCCCTTTCTCTTGAACATCTCCCAGTCATTTGCTCTTCTTCCTTGTAAGTAATGTCCAAATGACCCTCTTTTCTCTTTCACTGATAACTTTCTTCTTCATCTCACCACTCACTACCCTTCCTAATCTGCCCATCTCCCACCTTTCTCATACCACATGCATCTCTTGCACATGCCATCACTGCTTCCCAGAATATATCCCATTCCTCAGCCACTCCCCTCACTTCACTTGCTCTCACCTTTTGCCATTCTTATCTCAGTCTCTCCTGATATTTCTTCACACAAGTCTCCTTTCAAAGCTCACTTACTCTCACCACTCTCTTCTCCCAGACATTCTC
>JAYMFT010031068.1:0-15994 GCA_038088735.1 Panulirus argus
ATATATATATATATATATATATATATATATATATATACAGGACATACGAATACAGATGGTACATGTTACATAAATACGTCTCTGTCAGTCTTATATCACATATCCACACCTCCCTTCCCCCGCACGCTCGTAGCTCTGTCTCGAGCGGACTGTGTTTCTGCAGTCTCTTTGATCGGCGTGAGGACACTGGGGGGTCATTGACAAAGGACTTTCTTTTCTTGTCCGAGCAGGAGGCCACAGGGATGTGGGGGAGGGGGCCATCACAAGGGGAAGGCACTGGTTGGAGGAAATGTTGATTACGCCACCAGATTCTTCCACTAGGTAATTGTACCTCGTAATCCCTTGTTCTGCCGCAGCCCATGATGGTCCCGATCATGTCCCAATGGAGTGAAGTTGGGTCCTGGACTTGTACTGTCTGCCCCACACTTAACTTGGGCAGGGTGCAGGCATGCTTGTTGTACCGATGTCTAACCTGTTCGGCACGGGCGGCAGCTCGGCAGTCACAATTCTCAGACTTTTCTTGCCATTCCTACAAGAAGGACTCTGGATGGGCAGGAACGCAGGAGCGGAGCGGGGGACCGTATAATATCTGTGCTGGTGATCTTCCTGTGTCATTAGGAGTGTTGTGGAGCTCGAGAAGTCCTCTGTCGAAGTCTTCATTGTCAGTGTTGCTAGAGGGCGCCGTCTTCAAGATGAGGTACTTGACCGACTTGAAAGCCGCCTCGGCATGGCCGTTCGACTGGGGGTAGTGTGGTGAGGATACCATGTGGTGAACGCCCCAGCATTTTAAGAAGTCTCGGAACTCTGAGCTGGTGAACTGGGGCTCGCCGTCTGTCCTCAGGCAGAGTGGAACACCAATGTCTCGGAAGTAGCAGCAGAACTTGCGTGTGGTGCATGACACTGTAGATGAGGCACCACAGGGGACGATGACAGGCCAGCCAGAGAGTTGGTCCGCTATCACAAGGAAGGACTTCCCTGCGACTGTGAAAAGTTGGGTGATATGGACTCGAAGGGTCTTGTAGGGTGGTCATCACTCTGTATGGGTTCCTGCTGTTGGCTGGGTTGCATGACCTGACATGGCTGACAGGCTTCGACTGTACTGGTGATGTTGGCATTGATCCCAGGCCAGAATACAGTCTGCCATTGCATAAATGCATCTCTGTCTGTCTTATATCACATATCTACACTTAGAGAGACAGAAGGATTTGTATGTGGCATTTAAGGTTAAGGAGAAAGCATATGACAGGGTTTATTCAGACACTCTGTGGAAGGTGTTATAGATACCTGGTGTAGGAGAAAAGTTATTGGAAACTGTAAGAAGTTTATATCAGGAAAATATGGCAAATGTATAAGTAGGTATAGGGGAGTGTGGGTGGTTACTGGTGAAGGTGGGTCTGTGGCAGGGGTATGTGATGTCACCATGACTGTTTAATGTATTCATGGATTGGATGGTGATGGAGGTGAATGCAGTGGTCATGGAGAGATGAGCAGATATGCAGTCAGTTTTGGTAGTGATGCCTGGAAAGTGAGTTAGTGTTGTTTACTGATGACATGGTGCTGGTGGTAGATTTGAGAGAGAAATGCAGAAGCTGGTGTCAGAGTTTGAAAGAGTTGTGAAAGGAGGAAGTGAGAGTAAATATGAATAAAAGTAAGGTTATTATGTTTAGCATTGAAAAGAGACAGATTAGTTAGAGTGTGAGTTTGAATGGAGAGAACTTGGAGGAAGTGGAGTGTTTTAGATACATGGGAATTGATCTGGCAGCGAATGGAATCATGGGAGCAGAAGTGTGTCATAGGTTGGGTTACAGAGCTAAGGACTCGGGCGATGAGGAGCATTTGGAAAGAGGGGTCACTGTCCTTTAGGGAAAAATAGTCATTATTTGATGGTATAGAAGTCTTGTTGATTCTGCATGGATGCAAGGCATGGGCCTTTAACAAAAATGTAAAAATGAGGATGGATTTGTTAAAAGTGAGGACAGTATGTGTTGTGTGGAGGGTAGAACAAACAAGAAAAGATAAAAGAGAGAGTTATGGTAGTAAGAGGAGTATGTATGAGAGAGCTGAAGAGGGTGTGCTGAAATTGTTTGGTTATAGGGAGAGGATGAGTGGGAACAGATGACTTAAGAGGGTATATATGCCATAAGTGGAGGGAACAAGGAAAATGGAAACCAAGGAGGTGGAAGGATGTAGTGAAAGATGCTTTGAAGGCTTGGGGCATGAACTTACAGGAGGGTGCGAGGTGTGCATGGGATGTAGTGAAATGGATCGATGTGGTAAACGGGATTATACGCTGTCAAAGGGCTGAAGCAGAGCATATGATAGAGGTTCTAGTTTTGGTGCATTATACATGACAGCTAGAGATTGGATGTTAGTGTATGAGTCCATTTCTTTGTCTTTTCCTGGTGATACCTTGCTAACACAGGAAATACCGAACATGCATGAAAGAAATGAAAGAAAGAAGTTTCCTGTATTCAAAATGGTTCAGAGAAGTGGCAGCTGCCTCATTTGTGTTACAGTTAAACCAGTCTCATCAAATGTTATAGCCTTTAGATAAGTGAGCCTGCAGAATTTAAGGGGTCTCCAGCACAGGCATTTATTAGAAATTTAAAGATATTTTAGTTTTATCATTTAATAGAAAATATCAAGAATGAAGAAAAAAGTATAAGGCAAATGAACCTTATCTAGTGCTGTAGAGACATTTAAACTTTGGTCTCCAGATGGTGAAGAATTGCCTGGGTTATTACTGCTGGCTTGACAGAATCTCTTTACCACCTTGTGTGCCCATGCACCTGTTTGTTCAGCTTCGTAACTCACACATACATTTGTTTTCATTTTATGATAATTACACACCACACTTAGGAGATTTGTAACAAGATATAAAATGAATAAAGATAATGATTATGTAGAATGTTTCGCTTTGCATCATAGGCTTTTTTGTATGTGACTTTGTAACATTAAGATAACTCCAAAGTACTTAGATTCTCTCATCTCTTCCCGTCCTTTTCTTCCCATATCTGTAACTCATTTTAGTACACTTTCTTCTCACACTCTATAGAGCTTTGTAGAATCAATACTTTCACTGTGTTTCCTTTCATACACCATTACTTTACTTTTACTCACATTTACCTTCAATCAGCTATAATTACACATATCACAAAACACACTTATACTTTCTGCAACTCCTCTTCACTCTCAGCAAACAATGCAGTATCATCTGCAGACAGGCTTGTCAATATATTTTATTAAAATGATTTTATTTACATAATAGTAAATATAATTCATTACTACAACAAATCCTTTTTCTTTCAATGAAATTCAGGTGTGAATTCGTAACATTAGGCCTCAGATTACTGATTTAATTTAGGATTAAGGTGGCCTGATAAATAAAGAGTTCTTAATGAAATACTTTATGTGGAACCTTCATGATTATAACATTTAAAGGCTTGATATCTCACACCTTGGCAGAGTCCTATAAACATTTGAGAGAACAGTTACCAAATGGAGGTCTAAAACTTAGTTTACTCCTAGTTTTACTCCAAAAAGGAAAGTATATCCATGAGGATTCAGCTTGTTTGACCATCATAAAAAGTGGCTGGCAGATGCTCGTTCACTGAGACTTAGCTACCATATTAGCTACCATATATGTTAGTAACCTGTCCAGCCATATGATGTCACAGTGTGGTGAGAGTAGCCGCTACCGTTCATTTACATTTGGTTGATCGTGCTATATGGACCTATTGGATGATGGCTGGCAGTGTCACCACTTTTTGTTTTAAGCCTTCTTGTGTAAGGCTATGTAAGTATCTTTTTTCCTTTGATCTTTGCATTTTGCTAACATGAATTGGAATCAGTTTTGTCATATCTTGAGAACTAGTGTACCTGGAGGCAGCACTGGCAGCAGCTGTCACAAATTGTGGTGATAAACAGCAATTTTGATCAGCTTAACCCTACTTTCTTTGGAATTTTTTCTTACCTCTGCAATCTGTCCTAAGAGCATGAGAGATTATATAGGCTTATGAATTGACACTGTTTCTTTCTAATGTGGAAGCACTGGCTTTATTTCATGTCACTGTAAGCTGGAGGTTAATCATATTGGGCCTTTGGCCAATCAGGGACCACTACAGAGATGATGTAAATGATCCACTCACTCCTGGCTGCTCAGTACCTTAGAATTTTTTAGGTCACACGCTGTCAAGATGTGCTTCCAGGTAGGCCATTTCTATCCCATGGATTAGTATTCAGTTTTCTTTCATTTTTATGTATTAATGTTTTGTTTATTAAGTGAAAGGTGTCTTGTATATTTGCTTTGAGCAGTGTTTTGGGACTTATGTGATTACCTATTTGGTTTGCATGTGGAGGGAGTTTTACAGTCTTGGGACCCCATTTCTTGAACATTCTCAATCACACAACTTTTTACATTTCTGTATGCTATCTGCATTAACCATATTTGCAGCCATTCAGTTCTTTTCATCTGCCACTCTTATACTATAAAAGTTCTTCCTTACAGCTTTTTTAAAAATTTTCTTGCTCAATTTCATGGTATGTTTTCTGGTTGTTCAATCCTTAGATTTCTTGAAGAATTTTTCATTGTCTGTGTCATCAGTCGGTTTTAAAAACTTAAGGTTGTAATCAGTTCACCCCTCACTCTTCTCTCCTTCAAGGTGGGTAGATTCAAGCCTGTAGTCTTTCCCTGTAACTGAGCACTCTTAATTCTGATGCTTTGGATACTCTCTATGTACTCTTTGTGCTTCTTTAGGTGTAGTGACCAAACTTCAGAAGAATATTTTGGTTTTGGGGTTTCTGCCTGACTGTACTGCCAAGGAGAGGGAGGGCTCTGGCAGTAGTAGTACCAGCCCCTCCCACAACCTTTTCTTCTCTGTTAGACCTTCCTATTTTTCTGTTTACTATAACAACACTTGCAGTCTCTGTAGTAAACTATATTCAGTTGAACGCTGTCTGTCTTGTACCTCTCCTAATATCTTACTTCTGTTCAAGACACAGTTGTCTAATGATGTTCTCACTAGTCCCTTTTTCATATCTAACTGTGACCTTCAATCACAATTCCTGTTCAGAGGTGGTGTTTGTGCTTATTCCAGCATTAATACAACTGTTGCATACCTCAAGGACCTTGAGTCTCCACACTTTAATGTTATGTGGCTCAAGGTCTGTCTCCCTACTTCTTTGAGTACCTAAACTCTTACCGTAAGACTGTGACATCCTCTCACCCAAGATCTTCTACCTCAGGGATTTCAATGTTCACCATGGGGAATGGTTGAATTCCTTCCATAAGGATGATGGAGGGATAGAAGCCCTTATGATCTAATTGGTTCATCTGATCACACTCTCATAAATGTATCTGTTCTAACGGCATCTCCCCCTCCAGCATCCCCTTCTAAGTGTAAATACTGGCACCTGAACAAAGCTGACTGGAATAACTTACATAGCTTTTTTTTTTTACTTTCCCTATGTACATTACTGTCTCTTATGTGGTGATGCTTTTGTCTCCACCAAATGCATAGCAGAAGTTATTCTTGTGGGAATAGAAGCATTTATCCCCTTTTCCTCCAAGACGACCTCTTCATCCAATCCATGGTTCAACCATTCCTGTTCTGAGGCCATTCAAACAAGGGATCAGGTATATTGGGCTTGGAAAAACTCTCCTTCCTCTGGCTCCTATTCAGCTGCCTGTAATTACTGCAAGCACATTATCCGTGAGGTGAAGCATTCCTTTATTCAAAGGAAGTATGATAACCTCTCCTCATCATCCACTGATTGGTCTCTTTGGTATTTAGCTAAGTGTATCTCTGACAGCTTCTGTTGTTCTACCTTCCCTTCACTTTTCCGCTCTGACAGTACTGCAGCTGTCTCTCCTGTAGATAAAGCAACTCTCTTTGGTTCCCATTTTTCCTTTAACTCCACCTTGGATGACTCTAACATTCCTTCACCCCCTGATGCTCCTCTTACTAATCCTATGCCCATTTCCGTAATCTCTTTATGGGCTATGCAAAAAGCGCTTCATTCTCTGGACACAAGCAAGGCTTATGGTCCTGATGGCATCCATCCCCATGTACTGAAAGAGTGTGCCTCTGAACTTGCACTTGTGCTTGCTCATCTGTTCTGCTTTTGTTTAAAAACTAAACTTTTCCAAGCAAGCATTGATACATCCCATCCCTAAGAAGGGTAACCGTTCTGACCCCTCTAACTATTGTCCAGTTGCTTTGACATCTACATTTCCAAAGTCTTTGAATTGCTCCTCAACAACTTTATCCTGAAACACCTCAAAAATCACAGTCTTCTATCTGATCATCAGGATGGCTTCCGTAAGGTGAGATCCACTGGTGATATTCTTTTCTAACTTACTGATGTCTGGTCATCATCCCTGAAAGATTTTGAGGAGTCATGTGTAGTTGCCTTTGACATATCTAAGACTTTTGACAAGGTGTGGCATCGGGGTCTCATCTCTAAGCTCCCTTCTTTTGACTTCCATCCCTCACCTTGCTCCTTGATATCTAGCTTCCTCTCAGGCCGATCTATCTCTGTGGTTGTTGATGGATCAGCCTCCCCCATTTTCTTCATTGTCAGCGATATCCCTCAAGGTTCTGTCCTTTCCCCTACATTTTTTTTTTTTCAACAATTTCCTCTCCACAAATAATCCAATGCACTCATATGCTGATGACTGAACACTGCATTCATCTACATCCTTCAATTCTGCTTCCTCTTCTCTCACTCTATCTGCATCTCGTCTTGACACAGCTTCCTCAGTATACTCAGACTTGGACAGGATATCTCAGTGGGGTAGACAAAATCTTGTTAAGTTTAATACTTCCAAGACTCAGTTTTTACCCATCCCTCTATCTCAAACTCCTCACAATTTTCATCTCTCCTTTGATGGTTGTGTAATTTCACCTCTTGACTCAATGAACATACTTGGTATTGATGGAACATCCACTCTTTCTTGGAAACCCCAAATTACAGGAATAGCTAAATCTGCCTCTAAGAAACTGGGTGTCCTGTTTGGATGTCTAAATTTCTCTTCTGAACAGTTGCACCTTTTATACAAGTGATTGATTCATCCTTCTATGGAGTACTACTCTCACATTTGGAATGGTTCTAGCTCTGTATCTTTACTTGACAGAGTTGAGTTGAAAGCGGTCCGCCTTATAAACTGTCCCGGGCTAACTTCCAAACTTGACCCCATTGTCCTATGCCACAATGTTAGTTCACTTTCCCTCTTCTATAGGTATTTGGTTTTTGCTCCTGAGAACTGGCTACGTGTGTACCCACACCATTAGCTAGACCATGCAATACTCAGCAAGCTGCTGCATCACATGATTATTGTGAGGCCATCAGCAGCTCAAGGGTGGGCTGTTTTGATACCTGCTTCTTTTCCTATATAGTAAAGTTTTGGAACTCTATCTTTTCATGTCTTTCCCAGTAACTATGATGTGGCACATTTTAAAAGACAGGTTTTCACTTCCTCACAAATTTGTAAATACTTTCCCTTATCTTTTTTTTCCGTTTCATAATTCTCTCTATTTCAATTAAGGCCCAACTTAATGTGTACTTTTGTCCATGACTGGAGCTTTCAACATAAAAAGAAAAATGTAGCATGTGAACAGCTTGCTGAATATTTCCTTATCCATGGACTCTAATACAGTTCAAATAATTGTTAGCAGACATTTGGTTTCCTTAACTATCTTCCTTATTTGTGACTTTAGCAACAGGTTAGGGACAGTGTCAACTACCAAGTCTTTCTCACAAGCAGATTCTTGCAGCTTGTTTCTTACTAGATAATCATATTGATGCCTTTTGCTATGACCAGTCCACATTACTTAATTTTTGATTGGGTTGAACTTCATTAACAGTGTATCAAAACAACTTTGAAGTCTGTCAAGGTACCCATATAAGCTTATGCAATCCTGAAGTCTTTTACAGTACCCTTATAAACTTAAGCAGTCCTCACATTTCACTTTTTTCATGACCTTTGCATCATCTGCAAACATATTTAGGTAGGAATCCATACCTTTTGGCAAGTCATTCACCTAGATCAAGATATATGTCCTTTATTCCCTTCCACTTAGATAATCGTTGATCCACTGAAGGAATCTTTCCCTTATTCCTGCCTGCTGATCCAACTTCTTAATTAGCCTCCCATGTGTCCCAGTGTCAGATGCTATATGGCATTTCAGATGCAAACAGTCCACCCAGTCATCTCTTTTGTCTAATACAGAGCTCACTTTCTAGAAATCTCAGAGGTTTGTTTTACATGACTTCTTATCCCTAAACCCATGCTGTCTCTCATTTAGGTAATTTCTCCTTTTTAGAAAGTCATCAGTTTGCATACTGACTACCTTTTCCAGAACTTAACAGACCACATTCATCAGTAAGATAGGTCTGTAGTTCAGTGCCTCCTCCTGATCTCTTTTCTCACAGACAGGTATGACATGCACCCCTTTCAGACTCCCATGGCACATAGCTTTTTTCCACTGATATCTCAACAAACCATTTCAAGAGGTTTTTCTAGTGTATTTACTCATATTTACTCATCCTTAGGACATATGCTGAAATTCCATCAGGACCTTTTAGTGAGAAACTGCAGCTGGTGATTGAGTTTGGAAGAGTATGTGAAAGGAAAAAGTTGAGAGTAAATGTGAACCAAAGCAAGGTCATTAGTTTTAGCAGGGTTAAAGGTCAGGTTAGTTGGAGTGTGAGTTTGAAGGAAGAAAAATTGGAGGAAGTGAAGTGTTTTAGATGCTTGGGAGCAGACACGGCAGTGAATGGAACCATAAATGCAGAATTGAGTCATGGGGTAGGGGAGGGGAAAAAGGTTTTGGGAATGCTGAATAATATGTGGAAAGAGAAAACGTTATCTGGGAGGGCAAAACTAATTATGTTTGAAGGAATAGTAGTCCCAAGAATGTTATATGGGTGTGAGGCATGGACTGTAGATAAGGATGTGCGAAGTGGGGCAGATTTGTTGGAAATGAAATGTGTGAGGACAGTATGTGGTGTGAGGAGGTTTGATAGATTAATTAATGAAAAGGTAAGAGAGAGGTGTGGTTATAAAAAGAGTATGGTTGAAAGAGCTGAAGACGTTGTACTGAAGTGGTTGGGCTTATTGAGAGAATGAGTGAGGAAAGGTTGATAAAGAGGCTATATGTGTTAGAAATGAAGGGAACAGGGAGAGCTGGGAGACAAAATAAGAGATGGAAGGAAGGATTGAAAAAAATTTTTGAATGAGTGGGGTCTGAACATGCAAGAGGGTGAAAGGTGTGCTCAGATTAGGATGAATTGGAAAGATATGGTACGCTGGGGACGATGTGGTTTCACTGGTCTGAACGAGTGCATGTGCAGTGTTTGGGGTAAACCATGGAAAGGTCTGTGGGGCATGGTTGTGGATAGGTAGGAGTGGTTTTGATGCATTACACATGACAGCTAGAGAATAGATGTGAACGGATGTGACCTTACTTTGTTCCTGGTGGTACCTCTCTAAAGTGGAAAATGGCAATCATGTATGAAAAAAAAATATATATATGGTGTAGGGGAGAAGGAATTCAACCTCTGTATTCCTTGCTTGTCAGAGAAGGCGACTAAAGGGGGCAGGAGCAGGAGGTTGAAAACACTCCCTTTCTTGTATTTCAAATTCTAAAGAAGGAACAGAAAAAGGAGCCAAGCAGGGATTACTCATCATCCTTGAAAGCTCAGGATGGGTTGTCTAAATGTGTGTGAGTGTAACCAAGTTGAGAAGAGAGGATCGTTAGGTAGCATGTTTGAGGAAAGAAGCCTGGATGTTTTGCGTCTGAGTGAAACAAAGTAAAGCCGGGTTGGTGAGAGGACAAGAGTTAAGGAAGGAGTAGCACTACTCCTGAAGCAGGAGTTGTGGGAGTGTGTGATAGAGTCTAAGGAAGCATATTGTAGATTGATGTGGATAGAACTGAAAAAGATTGAGAGAGATGGGTGATTATAAGGGCTTATGCACCTGGACATGAGGAGAAAGATCATGAGAGGCAAGTGTTTGGGGAGCAGGTGACTGTGTTAGCAGTTTTGATATGAAACTGGGTAACTTGTGTGTTATAGATGTGTTACAAGGATAGAGAGAATAAGAAATGAAGATGTGAGAAGGTGTGTTGTGAAGAAATCTTTAGAATTATGCATGGATGAAAGCCATTTAGGATGTTATGATTATAGTGAATGTATGGTAGATGACATGCTGTTCAACAAGAAAAGACTAGACAATAGAGGATACACTAAGGAGGGGTAGATCATTACATAGGTAGATAAATGCAGTGAGAAAATTTATTAGGGCTAAGGATATTTCAGATGAGGATATTAGAAGTATGATTGAGAACCAAATGCAGTGGAAGTATTTGTTTGTTGAAATGGTGATGAAAGGAGACTTTGGTCTCACTTCAGTCAGCTTAGTGTGCAGAGTGAAAAAGTTGGAAGTGCTAGTGTACATTTGGAATTTTATGTTTTTACTTTAGCACACTGGACTTAGGTAGAAGATGTTTATGAGCAGTGACAGAGGTTGTATGCACCTGATCCATCCTGTGAGAATTAGGAATGGAGGTACTGATAATAGATAGTAAAAGAAAAATTGCTGAATGTTTTATATGGGCATGAATCTTAAGTTTAGTAGTCAGATATATTTCTTGTACTTTCTTAGATTGTTTACCCCTTTATTTTCTTCCTTGTGCAGAGTAGCCCGACATCTGCTTGCCTCTGCATCTAAGGTGTTGGCAGGGCACGAGGCTGAGGTTGATACTTCACAAACTGATACAGATGATAGTACTCACAGGTAACTATTACTATGCCTAATTTGTGAATGAATATGAATGCAAAAAGTGGATTTGTTTAAAAGGTGGAAGATAAAAAGTTTGTTTTTTTCAATTCTGAAATTAATGATGGTGACATTGACCTACATTAAGATATCAAAGATTATGCATAAATTCCTCTTACTTTCAAATATTCTGTAATCTTTTCAAGTTTTTACACACAGGTTTGCATGTAATAATGATAATGGAAAGTGTGAGAAATTTTTTTGGATGAAAAACAGGAATAATTAGATGGAAAGAAAGTGCTTTAGAATGGGTTTATCTAAGCACTATACAGTAGATATGAAATTGAGATATGTGACATAGAATCAAAATGACTTGGAAAAGATAATGTAATTTGTAAAACATTGAAACAAGTTTTTACATTGGATAGGAATAATTATCATAATATAATATGATTAAAAGTAAGAAGATATGATTGTGATGGCAAGAGAGCAAGAAATATTGTAGGAATACAATTCTAAATGAATAATTGAGTTTATTAAGTTGGATAGTGTCTGCTATATTGAAAAAGAAGAAGAAGAAAAAAAAAAACTGAAGTAGGAACAGCAGCGTGCACTGATGGAGTTGGAACATGACAGCCTCATTCCCTTACAGGTGCAAGCATTGGTAAGTAATGAGTGGACTAAGTAACTCTACAGCCACATCACCCAAGCATAGATTGGATAAGGAACTAGAAAGAAAATCAAGGTGTGGTCAACACACTTTAGTTCAAGGAACCTAGAGCCTACAGGTCTAGCAGCAGAGAATACAGGCTGTACTAGCCAAGTGCCAGGGCACACAGTTCATGTAGTGAAACAGAGTTCAAGTTGCAACCAGAAGTGTCACATGACTGATGACTAGTGGCACAGAATCAAGTAGAGTTTACTTTCGATAAGGTCACAAAGGAGACAACTGCTAAAGTAAAAGATATCTGATTAGGCAGCATCAGCTGCTAAGAAACTAAGTGTCTAAATAACTAGGAATCACACAAATTCCTGAACGTTCTTATAGGTGAGTGTCTGCTCATCCTTTCCTTGGCTCTGGAGGAGGAGGTTCCTCTGATGTAGGACCGTGGTAACTAACGCAAGAATACTACAGGTTTAGTATCCCTTATCCGAAATGCCTGGGACCAGAAATGTTTTGGATTTTGGATTTTTCCATATTTTGGAATATTTTCATATACATAATGAGATATCTTGGGGGTGGGACCCAAGTATAAGCACAAAAGGGGGTGGGACCCAAGTATAAGCACAAAATCCATTTATGTTTCTTATATGGCTTATTAACTTATTCTTATGTTTCATATACACTGCTTGACTTTCTGTGCTATAAACTTAAATATTTCCTCTTTTTCTTATCACTGTTACCCATAGGGGTATCTGCAGGCCTTTTTGACATTTTCAACAATATCTTTATACCACAGAGCAGAGAATAAGCAAAAAATACAGTGATTAATGTGGCAAACAGGATGCTATGGAAATGAATGGGTTAAAGCTGAGACACCTCAACATTTTGATTGTTCAGTGGTCTTCCTCAATGGAAATGAATGGGTTAAAGCTGAGACACCTCAACATTTTGATTGTTCAGTGGTCTTCCTCAAGGGTTACTAATTGCAGCATTCGGCGGGACTGTGTTCCTCAGCAAGTGATGGTCACCCGGTTGGACGCCTTAGCGTGTCGCTCTCTGATTGTATTGTTTGCCTCCACTTATTCACAGCAATCTCCGCTGCCTGACGTGACCAGCAGATGAACCCAAACCTTGTGTTAACATTGTCTTTGGTAGTGACATAAGACACTTCTAACACGAAGTTCTGGGTTCATCTGCTGGTCATATCAGGAAGTGCAGATCACTGTGAACAAGTAGAGGCAGCAGGAGACAAGTGATCCAATCAGAGAGTGACATGCCAAGGCGTCCGAGCGGTTGACCATCACTTGCTGAGGAGCACAGTCCTGCCGAATGCTGGAAGCAGTATCCCCTGAGGAAGACCGTTGAACAGTCGAAATGTTGAGGTGTGTCTCAGCTCTAACTCGTTTGTTTCCATACCATCCTGTTTTCCACATTTGTCATGATGGATAATAAATACAGTGAGTAGGTCTGGCGGTGACGATGATTTGTAACAAACTGGCACCAACAGAGTGTCAGAGCCCAGCATGGCAAGTGAGGTCAGGTGTGGAATTTTTCACTTGCAACGTCATGTCACTGCTCAAAGTGTTTCAGATTTTAGAGCATTTCAGATTTCAAATTTTTGAATTAGGGATGCTCAACCTGTGCCATCATTTGAGTTACAAACTGCTAAACCTTGCTCAGGGATTTCATTAGCTGCAAAGTGACTTCATTCTTATCTAAATAGGATCCCAGCATGAGGAAAGGGTGTATGAGTGTACTGTTGGCCATTCTTGAGTTTCATTACAATTGTAAATGAATTAATGCACAGCTTTGTAAGCTCTAGTCACCTATATATAATTGTCATTTGAGAAGCATTCCCAACTGACTTTTGATAATTATACCTCCTGGGTAAAGCATGATAGAAAAAAAGCTTGGATGTGAAGTTGTATTGTACTTAACTAAAGTTGTGCACACCTGGACTATTAATGTCATGGTCCCAGACCCTCTGCAAACTATGGTCATATATTTTGCAGCAATGTCTGAAACATTGTTGTGTGATTTAGAATTTACAGACTTATATAACAAGGTGCATATCCACCTTGGAAGAGAGAAGACTGAAGAGTAACCTGATTACAACCTTTAAGTTTTTAAGAGAGATCAACAATGTGGACAGTGAACAGTTCTTTGAGAGATATAGGGATAAAGCAGCCAGAGGATGTACCATGAAATTGGTTAAGAAACTTATTGATGAGGATGGAAAGAAATACTTTTATAGTATAAGAGTGGTGGATGAATGGAACAGATTGACTGAGGACTTGGCTAATGCAAACAGCATATATAGATTTAAGAGCATGTATGGGAGTAGAGAATGTTCAAGAGATGGGATCCCACAAGTGTAGAACTCCCTCCCCATACAGTATGTTAAATAAGTAAAGTTATGAATCATGGAAGTCCTATCACAGCTCAGCATGTAACAGTTGCCATAAATGAAGTAATGACAAAAAAGAATTAGCCACATTAGAATCCATAGTTTAGGACATTATGCACAGCACACACATACACAAAACTTTGGGAGAGATTTAAACTAAGATTAATAGAGTGTTTAGTCCATTGTAGGGCTATATAAATGTGTGTAATGATACAGAAAGGATAAAACTAATTTCAAAGTTCTACTGTGTTCTCTTATTATGGTCAAAGTTTGTACCATCTGAGGTGCCCTGTGCCCATTTAAGGACCTTGAATAAACAAGGTGGGACTTTGGGTTTCAGTAGTTAAGAAAAAACTTAGCTATTGAATGCAGATTTCACAAAACTTTTGCTGGCCCAAAGAGACAACAGCTGATGATGCTGCTACCCAGCTAATAATGGTGCCAGTTGGGCAGGACGATTTGCATTGTCTTTTGAAGACAGGAGACTTTGACACATCCTTGATTTACTCTTTTGTGCCTGTTTTGCACAAGATGAATGGTGAATCTTTGGAATAATGCACAAATCCCAAAGTCCAAAAAGTGTTAAACAAACTCACATATTCTTAGACTGCTATGTAAACTGTACTTAGTGGTACTTTTTGCTGCTATTTTGTAGTAGTGGTAGTGGTGGATAACAGGCAACCACCGACAAGGAAAGTACTTCTGCCTGGGCTTTGGGAGGAATAATGGTTGCAGTGCAGTGAACCATCACTATGGCATTTTTATGTACCTCCTTTCAGAACCAGATTGCTTTGTTTTTTCCTTTGCCTCAGCCACATGTGTGTTTCTGATATTCAGCCCCAGTCCCACGTCCTACTTTTTTCATACATAACATTTGACAGCATATAACTCACGCATATCCAGCCCACCTTGTTCTTAAGCTCTTTTATGATTAGTTGACTTGTAGCTATCATGACCTCCCGGTTTTATAATATACATAATACCTTGTCTGTGTATTTTCAGCTGAATGGCTTCCTAAATCTTGTGAACTTTTATTTATATTCTATACATTTATTTTCTTTTTTCTGTTTTTCTAACCTTATAATTTTTTAAGATTTATAACTACAACTACCTGTTAATTATCCAGTGCAGATTCAGATTGCTGCAACAGGTTAAGATTGGTTTGAAGAATTCCAGGACCACTTAACTGCCATCATGTAACTGGGATCCACCCCCTGAGGCATGGGGTTTGTATGGAGGAGGGTGGATGTGTTGGAAATGAAATGTTTGAGGACAGTATGTGGTGTGAGGTGGATTGATCGCGTAAGTAATGGAAGGGTAAGAGAGATGTGTGGTAATAAAAAGAGTGTGGTTGAAAGAGCAGATGTGTGGTAATAAAAAGAGTGTGGTTGAAAGAGCAGAAGAGGGTGTGTTGAATTGGTTTGGACATATGGAACAAATGAGTGAGGAAAGGTTGACAAAGAGGATCTATGTGTCAGAGGTGGAGGGAACAAGGAGAAGCAGGAGACCAAATTAGAGATGGAAGGATGGAGTGAAAAATATTTTGAGTAATCAGGGCCTGAACATGCAGGAGGTTGAAATGCGTGCACGGAATAGAGTGAAATGGAACGATGTGATATGCTGTCAATGGACTGAAGCAGGGCATGTGAAACGTTTGGAGTAAACCATGGAAAAGTGTATAGGGTCTGGATGTGGATAGGAAGCTTGGTTTCAGTGCATTACACATGACAGCTAGAGACTGAGTGTGAGCGATTGTAGCCTTTTTTTCGTCTATTTCCTGGTGCTACCTCGCTGACAAGGTGTAGGGATGCTGTTTCCTGTGGGATGGGGTGGTGCCAGAAATGGATGGAGGCTAGCAAGTATGAATTTGTACATGTGTATATGCATGTGATCAGACAGATTGTCTCTGTGACACAAGTAGTGATGCATGTATAGAGAAATTACACATTAGATAAGATTATCTGAACTCCTACTGATTTGTAATTTTCCTTCATAACTATCATCATGGACTAGTGTGATCAACATATCAATATATATCAGTATATATATTATTCTTATCCCTGGGGACGGGGGAGAAAGAATACTTCCCACGTATTCCCTGCGTGTCGTAAAAGGCGACTAAAAGGGGAGGGAGCGGGGGGCT
>JAYMFT010031079.1:0-15994 GCA_038088735.1 Panulirus argus
GAGAGAGAGAGAGAGAGAGAGAGAGAGAGAGAGAGAGAGAGAGAGAGAGAGAGAGAGAGAAACTATAAGTTCGTCGCTATCAATGCCAAATGTACATACGAGGAGGGACAACAGAGAAGCAGCAAGAGTACCTTGGGAGACAAGAGATACTGACAGGTCCAAGTGCGGAACGAAAAAATCCATACATCACATACTGTAGTCGTAAGGGCGTGGGCGGTATCGGGGGGGCCGAGGCCGAGGCCGAGTGCATAGCGACAACAAAGCCGATGTGCGCCAGCTGCCATGTTGGATGAGAACAGGCCAGCTACCCACCACCACCACCTCCACCAGCGTCACGCCTCCACCACCCACCCACCGGTTCACCTGTTGGCTCTGGTATTTTACCACTTACCGCTCACCAACGTGCTAACCAACCCGCCGCTGTAGAGCCGACATCCCACGTTCCGCAGCGGAGTAATCAACCCTCCAGGCCCCCCCAGGACTGAGGAGCTTGCTTACAAGGACAAGCCGTGGTGTCCCTCAAGGTCGGCCACTAAGATAATGAGAGTTGCTGGAGCAGGTGCGCCAACGAGGACATTGCTCGCCGCAGCCCGCAGCCACCGCGCTAGCCGAGTCCTCATGTCTGTCTCCGCAAACATTATACTGTGATCAAATATCGTTCCAGGGAGGAAAACGCACCTAGCGAGTGCATCAGTGACACAGCCGCACTCATGTCCAAACACAATATACCAAGCAGAGAGCGACGATTCACTCCGTCCCAACCACCCCCTCTTGTGTCTCCAGCCGCCTCCGTAATATGTCTGGTATTTGCAAACTTCTCAAGACGCTGTCGTTGTCTGGGCGGGGCGGGGGGAAGGCGGGCGAGGCGGTGGCGCCGGTTGGTCACGTGCACGAGCGGCAAATTAAAAGTAACGAAGGCGGTGCAACTGATCTAGTTCCCACCGTACTACGGTTGGGGAACGGGGGTCCGCTGTGGGCGGCGCGTGTGGCGTTGTGGTCGATTATACGACCCTACACCGCTACCACCTGCTTCCGTGGTCACTTACACGCACATAAACCAATATATATATATATATATATATATATATATATATATATATATATATAATGTGAAACAAACGTTAGCTCTGAAGATAAACTGCATTATCCAGATTTCCCAAAATCACACCACAACGAGTATTTCCCCAAGGGTTGAGGCCATCGGTAGCGCTGGTACAGCCCCAAGCAAACACCAGTAACAAGACGCGACACTCCCTGAGGCGCCCTCACCAGCCCACTTAAGAGGACACACGCATGTAGCGTTCCAGGCATCAAGTGAGGTCCTGATCCGTACCTGTACACTCGGAAGAGTGTATTTTGGTATCCAGTGAACTATTTCCCATACTTCTCCATAAAGTATTTATGCCACTAATGACCACAGCAGTTCACGAAGCGGATACCTTCCATCAGTCAATCCTGTAGGATTTGGGAGGCCAGCCAATACCAGCCAACCACTAACTCCGGAGGTCCTTAGGGCCTCCTGGAGGATGTGGGCGGGCGGCCGACCCGTGCCGTCAGGTTCCACTTTCCTCGGACTAAAGCCCTCGTTCCAGGCTGCATTAGTTAAGCGTGTGGCCGTGGAAGCAGGGTAACAGCCGCAGGACCTAGTGTTCCAGAAACACCTATGTCAATGGCTCAATATGCATACTGTATATACATATACATACTGGAAGGTGTGTGTGTGTCTTACAAGAAAAATTAACGTAATAACGTGCGACTTAAGCAAGCTTCTCAGCAAGGAAAACATAACACCATAAATAAAGTTACGAGTATTTCGCTAAAACCAAAAAATTAGCGCTGTTGCCTCGCCTTACCTTAAGAATACCTTATGAAGGTTCCGGAGGTCTCCTGCCCACACAGCTCGGCGATGGGACCTTACCTTATCTAACGTATACCTTATGAAGGTTTCGGCGGGGCTTCTACCCCACACAGCTCGGCCTCTGACAAAGATACAGCGTTGCTCCTTTGCTCAATCAAGCTGTTGGAGGCCTCGGCCTACGTTTACTTTCCGTTTCTATCAAGCGGCAATCACGTCGGACGTTTAATGACTATAATCTTTTTCTCCTCGGTGTGTGTTTATTGAGCAGCTCCGTTCAGTTCAAAGAACAAAACATTCTAACACACCAAGACAATTCTGAAACAAAGGAGCGACACAATGCAGCTTTTACATTGATTATTATCGAATATGAATAAAAAAAAAAGTCAAATCACGCCATACTTTCACTTGGGATTTCATCACATCCCCAGGACTCCAGTTCGCTCCGAGTTCTCCGTATCGTTCCACGAATTATCAAGCGCGGGTAAATATTTTTTTGGTTTTCGTTCCGCGTACTTCATTCCCTCCCGTTTTCATCAAGCCGGCATTCGTCCCGCGTTCTCTCTTGTTTCACCCTGTCTCGCTGCGTCCTAATCCTTGAGTCTCTTTCCCGTGTTCTCCGTTCCATTCCGTTTTATCGTATCCTGATACTTCCGTTTCGTCCCGTTTTTCTCTGTTCTTTCTAAGATATGATTCAGACTGGCATCTCAAAGCGCGCACAGTTTCATCCCAACGTTGCGACGAGGGCTGACTGCTGACGGCGTCAAAACATGCGCAGGGTCCGGCTACGCCTATCCCGGGTCCAGCCCTGTGATTTATCACCCTCGCGACTCCTTGTTCACCTCTCTTTCCTCAACGACTTTTTTTACTTACTGCTCCTGGCCACTCCCGCGGACCTCCCAACGCACCCCTCCCAAAGCCCTCCGCCGCTCCTCAACACGTCCTGTAAATTTACTGTCAACACTCCCGAGAACCATTTAACCGAACCCTCCCTCCCCCTGAATAACCTGATATATTTTCTCTCATCTTTCCCCGCTATCGGCGGGTAGTTTACATGCTCATTCTATGAACGGTGGAGCAAAAGGATTACAGAGGTCACAGGGGGTCTCTGTCACACCCTCAGACGGCAGGTTATTATGACATGGACTGCTGTGCAACGGTGGTTGATTAAATAAACTTGCAATCTTTCCTTTTTTTCTTTTCTTTTTTCCTAAACGGCTACTTCACCTGCGGGATGCAAAGAGTTGATATATATTTGAGAATCTTAAGAGCTCTTTTATATAAAGTCTTGACAATCTGCGGACCATTCTCTTCTTTTCAGGGTTTTTTGTTTCGGACCCGCCATGAGAAGTTCTACTTTCCCAGTCTCAGACCTCGTTCTTAGTGTGTGTTCATACGTGGCCAGAGGGCCACACACTTCACAATTCATATGATTAACATATCCAGATACTCGACCCCCTAAACAAGTTCCTCCAGCCAACACTCCCGAGAACCCTCCAAGAAACCACTCCCAGAAGTCTTCCATTCCCAGAAACCCGTCCCTCGAGTCAACAACAAAGCAGGATATTTAAAGTTCTAAGCTTTATACCTGATGAATACTTAGTGAATACATGATGAAATCTTTGGAGGTCTGACCCTGAACCTGGTCCCTAATTTGCGGGCACTAAACATTTCTTTCTTGCAGTTAGGGACAAATGCGGTTGTCACAATATCCCACTGTAAAGCAGAGCTCTACACGTCTTCTCCTATTGTCTGAACACCAAAGGGGGTTTGACACGGACGGATCAGCAGACGTACGAATCAGAGACAGACTCATGCAACCTTCAAGAAGACTGAAGATGTATCCACAAACTGCACCCAACCAACTGGGTTATGGTGGATTATAAAGACACCCTGGGTTAAGGCAAGCAGACCCTTGGCTGATCAAAAAGACACACACACACACACACACACACACACACACACACAAAAGTTTTTTTCAGACCGAGATGCGTAAGGAATACGCAAAGGACAACTCCACAGCTAGGTCTTGAGACTAATCTATTGGTCGTGTTACTCCACTCAGTCAGGCTGTCTAAAGGCTACGGTCCGATGATGACCCGCGCAACCACTACACTTTGGCTTGTCTAAATACACTCAGCAGGCACTATGTCAAGAGATAAATATCCATGCGGTAACAAGCACGCATCAAGCATACGAGAAGAGGTAATCAACACCGAGGCTTGGCCCCATGCCACGATGTCTCCCCTGATTTGACCACTGGGAGGCAGGATCTAATTCCTGGTTCGTGAAGGGTCACGGTGGCGGGGCTGACTTCATGATCGAATACTCAGCTCTGAGAGTGAGGGTGAAGAAGACCATTTGGCATGCAACCAACACTCTGGTCTTTCTTCTTCCTCCTACTCTGATATGGGGGTTAACGCGACAGAATCTCGGTCCTGCCAACAACGGGAGGCTAGAGGGAGGCGTGTACCCAACAAAATAACTATATTACCAATCAGAAGATGCCCAAAAGGGGCGTGGGGTTGGGCTAAGAGGCTATTCTCCCCTGCATATCGTTGTGCCCTCCGAGACAAAGCATAATACAGAGCGCGAGAGCTGTAGCCTCGGCCCCCATCAGGATAAGGATAAAACCTCGTGAGGGAGCAGAGGGAGAGGAAGGGACGATGGAGGAAGCAAGAGGGCGTCCAGAAAGGAGAGAGGGTGTGGGTGAAGGAAATGGCAGTGGAGAGGAGGTGGGCTGCGAACCCGTTTGTCTACTGGGGGGGAGAGGGGGGAGGCCGAGGCTGTAGGAGCTACCTAGAAACAAAGAGAATACCGAGCTCGGGAGATTCACCATTAGCCAAGCACTTCCATCTGTCTGTTCTGCTCGTACAATCACCTCCCCCCCCCCTCTTCCCTACAATCCACGGGGTTGATCGGACACATGCGTAACCAATGCCCAGTTGTGTTACTGTAAACGAAAAACTTTCATCTTTCGTCTCTGCAGAAGTTCCGAGTCACGCTCCCGGGACTGGCCACTCGTGCACCATCTGAACACCATACGACCTTCAAAGCTGTTAACGAGAGAACGGTCTGTGGTCTAGATCCGCGTGTTACGTGCCTGACGTGCTCGCCGCCCTCGGTTGGGAGTGCACAGGACGGGTGCCTGATCGCGGCAGAAGGCGAACCAGCTCAGCTGGTGGACGGGTCAGCCCGGCGGACTCTTACGTCACCGTTCTGACCTTTGACCCACCCCACCCACGGCGGTAGAACACCTTGTGATTCACACAGTCCTCCACACGAAATCACATAAAGATAAGTCTGTGTCATTTGCAAATCCAATCCAAGTGATTTGGTTACCTTCAGTATTAATTTACTGCGCGTTACAACGTCCAAACATATTTAGGGCTCAAGTCCACACCTGTCAACTGATCAACTGAGCATCCCGTAACTGAAGAAAAACCATGAGGAATCAAGAGGCACTGCGTACGTGATAACTCAAGACGGCGAGAACGGCGGGGAGAACTTCGTCCCAACAACGCTCCCCATTTACCAGGCGAACTCCGGTTCCGCAGCGTAATGACGGTGGTCAACAGAGCAACCAGGAACGAACAGATATGGACAGACACAAGGGAAACAAGAGGGCAAGCAGACAGGTGCGACGGCGAGGCACATGCACACCGCCTGCAACCCGAGCTGCTCCACCTACAAGACAAGAAGGTGAGATTGTGCAGGCCTGACCCACATCTCTCCAGGAACTTTGCCCCCTCGCCACCAGCTCGCTCCCTCACTCACACTCGCACACACTCAACACACAAATATACACACCGACACAAACATACAAGGACAGGGTGTCAGACACATGCACATAAACACTGTCACAGGAACAAACGCACAGGAAAGCACGATGGTACAGAGACGTTTCAAGAGATCGAGGGCCCCCCCGCGAGCGTAAAACTCCCTCCCACGTACAGTCCGTCACGCGGGTAAATTACGCACTTCAGAACCGACGCATGTGTGACCATCAGCACATTCCCACAGTCTCCGAACCCACGACCTAAAACTGCAAAACTGAGGAGGGGGGGGGGGAGGGTCTGACCGTGCGCTATTAGTCACCGTGCGAGTGCTGGGTGTTCAAGGTCAGGCTATGTTAAAAGAGCCTTCACTGCCTTACACCCGCCGCGGACACAAGAACCCGCTCTGTCCTCGCCCGAGCCCCCACTTCAGCACCCACCGCGCCACATAAGCCACACCACTAACGTCTTTTTTAACTGTACCACGGGGGGGGGGGGACGACGACGACGACGACGACCCTAACTGAAAAGGCGGGATTTCCAACCAGTAATGTAACATTGTTAATCGCATGTACCAGACCCGCGATGTATGACCTAGATCCGACGGTGGCGGCGACGGGTGTAGCGGGGCTCCAAACCCAGTCATGGTCAGCCAGCCAACAGGGGAGGGGAAAGGTCCGCTGCAGAGACGACACAGCACACTACCTACCCAGTACTTCACCCAAGAACTTAAAGAAAAAGAAGTTAAAGACAAGCACCCACACAGGTAGCAACTAAATAAATCTTAACGGCAACGTAAGTTAAGACATCGGGAAGGGCTTTGAACGGTCGTAAGGAAGAGGCGACGGCATTCCCTAGGAGGAGACAAGTAAACTGTGCGAGTATGTGGTGTGGTGCGGGAGGGAGGGGAGGGGTGGTTGGGGTGCGTTCCGCCGACCTACACCCGCCGGGGAGCCACTAGTGGTCACTGCCAGCCAAGCCAGCCAGCCATAGGCACGCCATAAAAAGGCAGCTGCAGACTGCAACACCTCCTCCGGCAGAACCCGCCTGACTCCGTCGCGATGCCTCCTCCCGGTAGATGATATACGTCTACCTAGTGGACCGAGAAAGTCTGAGGGGATGACGAGCCGGTTGGTGTATGGGAGGAGGTGGCGTTTAAAACATATGGTGGATGCGACAGCATGACAGGGACGTCTCCCAACCACCTGGGAGGAGGAGGAGGAGGGGGGGCGGGCTGGTGCCTTACCAACCCCACACCTACCAACGGCCGCTGCTCACGCACGCCCCCAAAACACGCTCGCGGCCACTCTCGACCACAACCTTTATTTTCACATTTACTTCCTAGCCAACCACTTCCGTCTGGCAATTAAAGTGGAATCTCCCCCCCCCAAAAAAAAAAAAACAGAAACAAACAAAACAACCTCATTTGTCGGTCGACTCTGCACGACTGACACACATTTCAGTATTCCTCCACCAAACATTTGTTTTCTTTTTCGACAAATATCTTTTAATGCTGCTCTCAGCAACAGACTGACGAGGAACGGTCGACTTGAATTACCTTTTCAAACGAGACGGGACGAGCGACCTATGAAGCACGAAAGTGCGGCCCTTCCCTACGATGGCGCGACCTTTGACCAAACGCTTTTCGAGTCCAAGAATCGTTCCGGTTGTACCTGAGGATGTAGCGAACGTCGTGCTCAAAAGACTCACCTGGCAGTATCGCCTCTCCACAGTGTTAAACATCCGACATCGGCCAACTGCCGCCACAAGGGCCTTACCTGCAAAGAGAGAAAATAAGACTCGTAAAACATTTCTTAAGACAAAACGAGGCACTACAACAATATCAACAACCCCAGGCACGAGAGAGTGCAGTGATATGCTCACAAAAAAAAGGTACACACTCGCAAATTGAAGGCAAACCCAGACCGTCTGTTGTGTTCAGGTATTGTAAGGGCGGAGTCAAGTATTCCGGGAGGACAAAGGGGGGCAAGGACAAAGACCAGGGAAAATTCAGCGTGAGGTTTTAAAGACACGTAGGGAGCCTTGAGGTCAGAACCGGTCCGCTCTAGAGTCGGAGGAGGAGAGGGAGGAGGAGGAGGGAAGAGGAGGACGACAAGAAGAAGTGGAGGGAAGGTGAGGAGGATGAGGAGAATGTGGCGTCTGGAGGCTGGGCGGGGTGTCGGGAAATCACTAAGGGGGACAATGCAGGGCTCAGTTAACATCAGAAGCGCCTGACACCTGCCAGTTCCCAGGGGCTGACACCACCCAAGCACCTCTTGTACGGTCCAGTGTCCCCGGGACAATAAGGCGGCACTCTTGCCTGCGGACGAGCTCTCTGAAGCCACGCATCTCCCCCGTGAAACACATCGACCCAGTTTCACACCAGATCAGATATCATACATGAAACCACGGAAGCCAACATTCACGAGCGAAAGCACTATGTCTCCCTCAATACGCACCTTAAATATGGCTCATTATGGTCAATAGAGAGGATGAAAAATTTATCGAGAACGTTTCAACACGATTTGAAATAAATAGAGGTAAAACAAGGAAAAAAATATCAGCTTTGTTCCTTGCAGTAGGCTAAAACTGGGGCGTCACAAATCCGCCATGGGTTCATCTACGGTATATCCAAAGACACCTTCCCCACCAAATTTCGCCGAACACTGGCTGAAATATGCCTTAGCCAATGGTAGGAAAAACAGTATTTGCAGTGATCTCAGACGCCTAGAGAAAAGTAGAAATTCTTTAATTCAAAATGCGTCAGTGCACTTCATGGTATTTGCGGAAAGGTATGTGTATTTCGTGATTCGTTTATTGTAAGGAACATCAGCCCACAGCATAAGTCTTTGGGTTGTTTGACCTCCGACCCAATAAGATCCTTTACAAGTCATATATTTATACATACATATATATAACTAGAAAGTAGTAACGATATACTGAACACGTCCGGTGACTACAGAGCTCCAAGTCGGTTGGCCTGTAAACAAAAGCGCAAAATCTTTTGATTTTCTGGAAAGAAGAAACGTACCAATACAATGTCTCCCTCTTCATACGGAAGTTAACAGGAGTATGGCAGTGAAGGCACTTACCTTATGGGACACAAAACAATGTCTTAATATCATACTGAGAGATATAAAGCCTTACATGGGAAGGCTTCTGACCTTTTTTTTTTTTTTTTCTCATACAGGAGACAGATTCCTACCTCCTCAGCTTACCAGCACACCCAGGTTGTGAATCAAAGAAATGAGATGTGAGAAAAGCCTCGTGGACCACACCCCTCACCAGAAAAGCCTGGTCTCAAGCTGAGCTGTGGGTACACAAGACAGCCCCTGAAACCGGTGTAAGGTATACAGAAGTTTTTCTCAAGGAGATCCTTCACAAGTGAACATATTGGAGTCTGTAAGTATTCTTGTACCTCCTCCGAGAACGCAGGGGGAAAAACGATGACAGAAGACCTGATGATCTATGACGAGGTTATCTGGCTGGGGGGAACATCATTAAGATTCTAAATTCCTACTTTAAATAGACGCAGACACGATAGTAAAGCAGACTAAACGGTGATAACATCTGTGGACAACGGGTTGCGGACGAAGGGTAAAAACGAGCATTCCCGAGGCATTTGCGTCGTAGCCCCTCGCTAACCCGCCCACGGCCAGCTAATTGGACGCGCGCGGGACTAAGGAAGGCGTTTCTTCTTCGGCGGTAGAGGGGAAGATGCCCGCTGCAGCGATGGGGAATCTATCACCGCAGGAACAAACATTTCTTGCAGCTCCACCGACGCCTCTCCCTCGCTGGCCTTTACGGTCGCGGCGATGAAGCCCTAAACGCACTTCCGTCAAAACGTTTCGTAATTCCTGACGGAAATACGTAATTTCCAACTGCTGCTCCTTGCAGCATACATATACCTGCACTCACGCCTGCCTCTAATAACAACGAGCAGTTTAACTATATATGCTAATGCAGCGACGTTATGGCCGGCAACAGTGTGCCATTCCAGGCACCACAAGCACCGCGATGGGCGTCCCCGAGTCACTCTGAGTAAAGAAGGTGATAAAGGATGACCATTGCGGACAGGCGCGAGACGCAGCGCCCAGCACCAACCAGCCCAACACCACCGCCGTTACGTGTTTATCTCTTTATATATGTACCTAACCACTAAAATACCTACCAGTCTATCTATTCATCTATCTATCTATCTTTCTTATCTATTCATCTATCTATCTATCTTTCTATCTACATTCTGTCCCAAGCCCCGGCCAGGACGCCCCCAGCCCTACGTGACCCTCCGCAGGTCACTCAAGATCACCTCTTTCGGGGGGGGGGGCTGTGTGTGTGTGTGTGTGTGTGTGTGTGTGTAGATACTCTGCCTAGCGATTATCTCTGCTATCATTATCCATGACAGTCAAAACTTTCTTGAATAACTGCCGCCCACCGACAATGAAAATCAATTCACATTTTTCATCCGTCCCGAAATAACATTCTGTATCATCACTACACTGCAGGATTGATCACAGCAAACAACACTGGTGCGTTATTAGAGACTTGAACCATTTGGCACGATGTTAACGACCCTTGAGCACTACAGTACGACCTGAGGTTTATGATGGCCTGGCCTTTGTCCAGGCTGGACGACCAGGCCATCATACCCAAGCGTTGTGCTGTCGTATTCAAAGGTCGTAAGCGTACGTGCTGGCTCTCAGTAAGACTGAGGAGTGAGGTGCACGACACGTGGGAGTGGGTAATGGTCCTCCATGGGGCTGCGCCGCCTCCTTTCCTCTCTCCAGTGATTGCAGTAAATCCTGGGTGTCCATTAACTGCGTTTCCTCGTTAGCCTTAAGCTCATCGTTAGTCGGCTGTTGGTAACAACGGGCACAGCCCACCACCCTGGTCTGCTGCCGTGACAGGCACTGTGTGGGTTTGGCTGCTGGAGGTACGTGGAGGCTTCCAGTCCGAGGAACAAACGCTGTGTATATACACGGTTAAGCTTGAACTTCAAGGAAAAACCCTCGCTTGGCTCCTTCCTCTGTTCCTGCTTTCAGAAAGTGATAATACACGAATGGAGGATTTCCAGTCGTACGCTCCGGCCTCTCTCTGTTGTCTCCTTGTATGACACGCAGTTCATTGAAGGCGCTGCATTCTTTTGCATCAACACTAATATGCATGTAAAAAAAAGAATGTTTGCAAACTTAAAAGCAAGAATAAACAGTGTGAGATGAATATATTTAAGAGCTACGATCCTTCAGAGAATGAAACAGACCAACTCTGCCTCATAAGTGAATGCGGCTTACTTTGAGGGTAAGTACCCGCGTATATCTAAAGGATACTTAAGTATAGAAACATACTTACAAGGGACTTTATTTCTGTAAGGCCAAGAAGGGACACCAAGTCAGTGAGAGGTAAGGACCCCAATACTCATCGCTGGTTGCTGATTTCATCTGCGAAGCAAGATGACCGGGTCATTATATCCTGTTCCTTTAAAGAGCAGTGACCATGTCTTTAACCTTTGTTCCTTTTAGGCACAATGTCCCATGCCGTTATGTTATGTTCTTTTAAAGTATTATGGCCACATCTTTCGCCTCTCCTCCTATTAAATACATATGTTCCTACCATCATTAGAACTTCTGACGGGCAAACTATCGCTTACTAGTTATAAAAGAGAAGGCAACGGGCTGGTAAGGTAAGTCCTACAACCCTCCCACTTTCTCACACCAACATATAGTTCTCATGATTTCAAAAGCAAGCTAAGAGGAGGTTCCCCGAGTCGCGTTGGATTGTAATTCCATTCACCACATACCATCGCTATACCATTGGCTGATCGTGACGGGGTTAAGAAAGGGGCGTTGCGCAGGGTCATGGTAGGACTGGGGTCACCCGGCGCTGGCAGCCGTGAGGTCAAAGGTGGCGTGACTGACCTCCAAGCGTGGGAAACGCCTGGGGTGCGACGTTCAACGCCACGCCATCCGTGGATATCTGCGGACTCGAGGCCCAACGATACGCCGCCATGACTATCGGCGGAATACCTTCCACGGAATATTGTCTTTTTCGTAATCCAGGGATCTTCCCTCAGAGGCTCAAAAATTCTTTTGTGGTTCAAAGGACCAACGTCTTCCCTAAACAGTGAAATTTTTCCTTTCTTTTTACCACATAAGGACCACAATCTTCCAAAGGTCACCATGTCTTTTCACAATCTAGGGACCATCGCCCAAAGGCTTCCATGTCTTCCACAATCCAGGGACCATCTTCTAAAGACTGCCCTGTCTTTCACAATCTAGGGACCACCTTACAAAAGCTGTGCCTCTCACAATCTCGGGACCATCTTATAAAGGCTGCCATGGCTTTCACGCTCCAGGGACCATGCCCCAAAGGCTGCCGTATCTTCCACCATCCAAGCGCAAAGACCTGATAAAATGCCGAAGGAAAACATCGCATCTGGCCTCAAGCTTTTAAGACAAACCTCGTAGAGCGTATAAATATTTCAAGTAGGATCTGGGAAAAGTAATGCTTACGTCCACGGTTCGGTTTGGTATAAGCTATCGTGTTATCCCTCTGCTCTGTCATGCTTGACAGGTCGCGGACCGTAGGGCATTACAACCACCACATCCTGGATGGTCTGGAGACACTAGGAAACAAAAGTTCTGGACGAGTTTCATCCACCAGTTGGTTTGTGTGTGGATGTGTGTGTGTGTGGGGGGGGGAGATGATGTGTGCAATGAGGGAGTGATCAAAGGTGCAACGTGATAGTTTGCTGCCAGACCCAGCTGTGAGGGCAGAGACTGAAGCCAGACCGAGCTGTGAGGATGGAGACGAGTCCCAGACGGTCTTAGGTATGAGTGTTGTCAGCGGTGCTTCCAACACCTGATAATTATCACACTGTACTGAATGGACCTGGTGTCCTAGCACGCTTCATTAAACGTCTTGAATATGGAGAACTGTCGCGAGATACTTCCTCAGGTCGTCCGCATTTCACTCCCCTTCCCTCCCTCCTTTAACGCATTTGGCGACTCTACATACCGCCTACGAAAACTGACCAACCACCGGGCCAAAGCTTTCTTCAGCGTAGAACGTTGTGTCTTCAGGTTGCACGTCTCGTGCCCGCCCCGGCGGAGATTACATGTAGTGAGACTGCTATTTCTTTTCTTTTTTTTTTTTGGCAATAGCTACACGCATGGAAATAATGAGAAGGTTTAACAAACGGTTTAAAAAGAAATGACGAAGCTATCGTGGAAAAATCTTGTCTACTTTCACCCCACTTGTAATAATGTGGGCCGGGGCGGCAGGCGTGGAAATGTCACGTACTGTACCACGAACCACTTCCTTCTCAGCACCACACACACATACACCACACATACACAGCGCTTCCTTCCCGGCATCACACTTACACACACTCCAGACTACTCCACATTACCTCCAATACTACTGCTTCCCTCTCAGCGCCCCCGCCACACACACACACACACACACACGAGTCTCTTCCACATTATCCATACAACTACTATCTTTCCAGCATCATACACAATGAAGCTCTGGTCACGCACAGTCACAATATACAGACACCCATATCTGTCGGCAGGACACTTCCCTCATCTGTATCTTGGATTATACAATCACCCGGTACCACAAGCTCCCCTTCTCCACACCACTTACCAACACAGACACATCTAACACTCCTCAAACTTCAGCAAGGCAACTTCCCAACTCGCCAACATAATTCTCCCACTTAAACAGTCACCACTGAACAGGAATATTGCAACGCACATCCTGCACCTTTCCTCCGAGCAGGGAGGAAGCAGACGAGGGGTGTCGAGCCCTGGTATCACAGTCTAATATGATGGCCTATATGCTGTGGCTGGCTACCCTTCGCCCCTTGCGTTTCCCCACTTCAAATCATATGACTTTGGCATGACCAGCTAAAACCTCTTCGCCACACGCTGCAGCCCCTCAAACACGCCAAAACATTCGTCAACAGGACTGTAAAGAGAGCTATAAACACACAACAGATTGCAGGTTATGACCCTCAGGGTTACCATGCAGTTCTTAGGAGAAAGATACTACGGGAGTTGTTTTCCAGGGTTACCCTGCAGTTCTTAGGAGAAAGATACTACGGGCGTTGTTTTCCCTAAAAAGCTCCCAAAAATCGGGCATACTCTGACGGAGGGTGAAGGGTGTGGGGAGGAGAAAGGGGGGAGGGGGTGGAGTATAATACAGAGAGCTTTGAATCCCACAAGACCATTAGCCAAGGGGGCGGGAAAGCCGGGAGGGGTGGTGGGGGAGGCTGAGGCATTTGGGGCGTATGGTCTGAGAGCACTAACAGGGACAGTAACTTGGGTTACCTTAAAAGGTCTGGACTCGAGAGGCAGATTTCACTCTTTACCTTCAGTTCAACGAAAAAAATCAAACTGCATTCTGTGAAATCGAAAGCACGTAACAAATGAGAACCGAGTAACCACTGGTATGAGCGTACTGGTTCGTGGCACGGGATATGAACATGTGAACATTCATTAGAATGCAGTTACAGTGTGAATTATGGCCTTTGCGTCCGCTCTTTGCAGGCACACCGTAAACCTAGCATTCAACCAACCGCAGCCCCCCTCCCGCACAGTACTAGTAGCAATAGAAATCAACAACAAAGCATCCGACAATGTCCCCTGACGCATCCTCACGCAAAAAAAAAAAATACTTTGACACCATGCCCGTGGACTGTATGCCTTTGCTGAAATGAAGAGACCGGAAAGAAAAAAATACATAATAGGATAAAATGTTGTTATTATATAAACACTCTTTCAAAAAGATTTTCCAGTCTTGCGTGTGCGGGTTTCAAGATAACGAGTGAACCGCTTTCATTCTATTTCGCTCTGAAAATTGTACAGTTATATGATCCCTGCAAACTTAAAAAGAAAAATGAATGACTCTCTGTCTTTTGGATAAGGTCGCACGCCTCAGTCTCCCAACATAATCCTCATGACGCTGCTTCTGTGGGCTCCAACATGCAGTGAAAGTCGATAGGCGGTGGTGTTTCAGGACTACGAACGACTGTGCCGCGCACTTTCGCTACGTTGTGTGTGTGTGTGTGTGTGTGTGTGTACACACATACGTGTAAAGACAAGATACATCTACACAAGGTTAAGGGACGAGGCAACACGAGTATAACACTCCCTCCCTGTAACACACAAACAGTGACTACCAATAATAATCACACACACACACACACACACACACACACACACACACACACACACGCACACAAGCACACTCACTTCACAAGTGTAAGTGAGGCGCCAAGGTCAGCCAGAGAGCTAGACCTGTCCCAGTCCTCCTCCAGTATCAGGCACTCCGCTTGATTTACCAAGTCCTCAACATCAAGACCCAAACCCCTCTCCTTCCCCCCTCTCTCCTCCTCCCTCCATCCACCTCCACCTACCCACCCGCCCTGCTTCTTATTATTCTCGCTACAACTTGAGCTTTAACCGTCGAGGGTCTGCCACACCACACCACGAGGTCCGAGAAGAAGGATATGCATGGTGCGCTGCCAGCAAGCGCGGTGAGGGCCACCACGCGGGAATACGACACCTGGCGAGGCAAGGCAAGAGGAGCGGGGGAGTTACACGGAGCCAGGCTGTTTCTGTTCCCACTGCAAGACGGTATCATCTCGGAACACGGCGATAAAACTGCTCAGGGTTTTTACACGATGGGAGGTTAGAATACACATGCACACTCATATATATATATATATATATACACGGTGTGTAACTCCCTTCAGCATAGTACAACCAAGTGACTACAAATACATAATCATACACACCCTACGCTCGTAGGACTCAACATGTAAAATTCCTTCCTAATATGCATAAAAAGGTAATAACATATTGTGAAGACACACACACACAATCTCCTCGTGCGCCCCAGCGAGGGTAAAACAAACTCTAACCCCCATAACAAACAAATAGTAATCACACACACACACACACACACACACACACACACACACACCAGCAGGAAGACGGGACGAGACAAGACACCCACCTCCCCTACCTACACGGATCCCCGTTGGTGGAGCAAGACGCGGGGTAGCACTTGAGCCCGTCATCCGCACCCTTGTTCCACATCTCGAGAACCGGACCTCCTCGCCGGACACGACGAGCAAGGGGAGGGGTCCCGAAAATTACCGAGGGAGGAAGGGGGTGGGGGGAAGTCTCTCTCTCTCTCTCTCTCTCTCTCTCTCTCTCTCCAGCACGACATGGTGAAGCGACTTCTTTACATCAGGCTATATCAAGTTTAGCCTTCCGCTGCGGCCGACTCGTTCCCCCCCCCCTGTCAGTTCCCACGACCGTCAGGCAGGCGGAGCTGACTTGGTTAATACCTC
>JAYMFT010031090.1:0-30686 GCA_038088735.1 Panulirus argus
GGGAGGCTACGCCATCTCCTCTGATTGGTCAGCTGCCGACGTCCTCTCTTCCGTAACCCTCCAATCAAACGCTGCCAATTCCACTGCTGATGTGGCCCACAACATGCTGCCTGCATCTCATTGTACCAGATTTTAAAAGTGAATAATTTCAAAGCTTCTTCGTGGCCTTGTAATGAGTGCCTCAGTGTAAAAACTCTCTTGCCTCGCTCAACCGAGACAAGTACCTATTGTCGTCGGAGTGGGTGACTAACGCTTTTTTTTAAAGTCTTTCGTAACAATTTAAACCCTTTTGATCTATGATTCTCGGCACAAGTCAACGTGTGGTTTCTTTGAAATATGACCTCTTCAATGCGCGGCAAAAAAATCTCGTAAACTGAGCTGTTTTTGTCCCCCTGCCTGTCTTTCCTCATTCTCATCCGGAAACCTATCATCGTCCCTGATGTTAAAGGAGTCGAGAGCAGAACTTAGCCCCTACATCTTAGAAAATATTTTAGCGACAAAAATTGAACCCACTACATCTTGCATTCAAATGAGTACAAATCATTTGAAGAACCAAAGCATGAATTCCTAAGATTGTTAGAAAAATACTTAGAGTCTCTGTAAAGAGAATTTCTCATTATGACACCGAGACATGTTCTACAATACTTTGTGCTCACACCCAAAGAACCTTCAGCAAAAATTGATAACAATCTACCATGATAAATCACCATTTACCACGCTAGTTACCACAAGAGTATTCAAATTCAAAAGCAAAGCCCTACTTTACAGCAAAACTAAAATAAAACTACTTAAAAAGCTACTAAAATATGACAGATTATCTATCTTACCGGAAGACTATGTCTAGATTATACGTCAAGAAAAGCTAAACTTCTACGGAATTAACTCCCACTATCACGCAACTCGGCACTTTCTCTGCACAGCGTCTCCAGTGGAAAGAAAAGACTTACCCGATGTAGCACAAAAATACCCGACTTTATGTATTTTTCGGTATTTCTACAGCGAACGCCCCAAAAAAGGTAAGAAATTTGTTATACGCGATCGTTGGATCTAAATTTTGAATAGCACTTTCATATATATCACTTAACTCGCAAATAATCATGGACTTAAAATTCGTAATATAATACAAATTAATCGCGCAGGAGCAAATATTCTCCGGTGTAGACGTTAGATTTTGTGTGTGTTAGCGCGTCTGTTTACCACTGCTCAAGCAGAGTGGTGGTGGTCTGGTAAATTTACGACTTGTCACCTGACTTAGCGATTACCATCCGATCAGAGAACAACACCCTTTTGATTGTGTGCGTGTGTGTGTGTGGGGGGGGGGCTGGGCTGGGAGCGTGACGTAAACCGACGTCACGAAAGGGCGGCCGCTACCCAGTACCGCGTCCTTGACCTTGGGACGCTGTTTTGACGTCATGAAACGCCCCACAAAAACTGTTACAAACCTTTCACTGCACTGAGCACATTCACTGTAAAACGTCACTGAGCACTGACACAGTAAAAGGCCGCGATATACACTGATCACTGCACTGTGCTTTCGTTATTGTGTTGTTATGACGTTGAGCTAGAAGAGGACGCTTTCGAGACGAAATCTAGGCCTTTCTCTGATTTATAGTCTTAAAAAGTACTCACTGCGCCATGTAGTTTACTCACTGTGTTGAGTGATTAACTCGTAGGTTCCAATGAAAGGAGCTCTTTACAGAGAAGACTATATTGATATATATAGAGACTGAACAGGCTAGCGTGTCTGTACGCCTTGACGCCCTGGACTAAACTAATGTTTACATACGTAGTGTGATGTACTATAGAAAATGGGAGGCCAGATACATCTATACAGGACATACTATTACAGATGGTACATATTACATAAATGCATCTCTGTCTGTCTTATATCGCGTATCTTCACTTACCTGCAGTGCATATGTGAACTGATGAATGTGGTGCCCAAGCAATGCCATTTACACAGGCTCGGTGGTTGTTCAGCCTTGCAACAGGTGTACATGGAACTCGTACATCCAAAATAATCACCTGTAAAGGATAAAGACTTTTATATACTGTCAGAAAGCTACTTTACACTGTCTTAAACACTTTCACAAAAATCTTATGTTGACTCTTTCACCATGAACAGTGACTGCAGTCAACAAAATATTAATTACATTTTCCGCTCACAAAGTGACAGCTTCACACCCATCAAAAAACTTTTCCCCCTTCAATGGTAAGTGAAAACCCTCTTCTTGAACTGATGCCACGACACTGTCTATAATGACATCTGGGAAACAGGGTGGTTAAAAATGTCAGCAGTACTCTAAGTACAAGAAACAGTACACAACACTTGAAAAGTTGGGAGACCTCTTCAACAATGCCTAGAGTCTGCAAAGCTCTTAACGAAAATTGCTTGATTTTCTATCTGAAAATCTGTCACACATCAGAAAATAATTAACTTTTAGCATCAACTTTTCAGTGCATAAATGATTTTTTCTTATGCATGAAAAGGTACAAAAAAGTATATACAAAAAACATCTTTTGTGTAAGAATTAAGACTTAATCATTCCTAATTTAGTAACTTTATCAACTGGGTTGACCAACACAACATATGCAAGTTATATTCACTTACATTTTGTAGCTCTTTTACTTTTTCATTAGGTTCAGATGAACTATCATAACTAATATGTAGTTTAGGAAAAACAATTTATTTACAGGATATATGATAAAGTGAAATGTGTGTCTGGAATGAAGTTAAGCTACTCTTGAAAGAAAAAAAGACAGGCCAATATATATTGATAGGACCTGCTGAAAAGGAATGTGATGAATGGTAGGTGTACGGGAAATAGTGGTAAGTCGAGAGAAGGGTACAAAAGCTGGAAAAGAGGGAAATTGAGTGAAGGGGTCAGAGACCATCAATTAACTTGAGAGAATAAGATAATATTTTGGAACAGAATAGTGTGAGAAAAGCTAGAGAACAAATGTAAGCAAGAAGAACATGGATGGGAAGTAATAACTGGCAAACAAGGGGTGAAAAGACATACAGTGAGTATTTTCAAAGATAGCTGAATGTTAGATGAGAAGGTTGTGAATAAGGTGTGATTGGGATGAGGTGGCATGTGGAATAAGAATGTCATGAAAATTAGTATTGTGAAAAGAGGAGTTAGTGAAAACCATGCCTAAGATAAGTGTGACAAAGCAGTTTGTAAATAAAAGGGGTGACAGTGATGCTAGTGAAAACCATGCCTAAGATAAGTGTGGCAAAGCAGTTTGTAAATAAAAGGGGTGACAGTGATGCTGATTAAGTAATCAGGTTATTCAACATCTGAATCACTGTGATGTACCTAAGGATTGGTAAAATCCATCCATAGTGCACCTATATAAAGATAAAGGATATAAAGGTGAATGCTTAATTTACAGGGGCATGAGTCTATTGTGCATATAGCAGTGCTTAATTTACAGGGGCATGAGTCTATTGTGCATATAGCAGAGTGGTCACCGAGAGGATGGTAGCATGCTCAAAACATTTGACTGAAAGGGAACACTGTGGCTTCAGGAGAGTTAGAGGGTGTGTAGCCCAAGTTTTTCCTCAAAATTTGTATGAAAAGTATTGAAGAGAAAGCTTTAAGTATATGTAGCATTTATGAATCTGTAGAAATGGCTGACAGAGATGCTTTGTAGAAGGTGCTATGAATATATGGGTTAAATAAAAAGTCACTACATGCCTGAGAACAAGAATATTTTACAGTACAAGCAAGGCAACTAGTTCCCAATGAAAGTGAGTCTGCTTCAAGAATGCATGATGTCAGCATAACTGTTTAATGTTTATGGATAGGGTAGTGAGGAATGCAAATGCAAGGGTCTTAAGAGAGAGGAGCAGGTCTATGGTGTACCAGTGGTACAGGACATGAGAAGTGAATCAGTTCTTTTTCTTGATGTTGTGGCCCTGGTGGCAGACTCCATACAGAAACTCCAGAACTTGGTTACAAAGTTTGATAGAGTGTGTGTGAAGGGAGAAAGTTGAGAGTGTGTGTGAACAAAAGTAAGGTAATGAGATGAAGCAAAGGGGTGAGATAGGATGGTTTGAATGTATGATTGAAATTGGAGGAAGTGGAGTGCTTTAGGCACCTGGGAGTGGCTGCGGTCACGAATAGAACCAAGGGGACTGAAGTGAGTCACTGCATCAAAGAGTGTGCTAAGGTCCTGGTTGCATTAAGGAGCACATGAAAAGAGATGAGAGTTTGTCAAACCAAAAATACATATGTTTGATGTAATTACCTCACATGCATCCATGGCCACAGTTGAAAGATAATTTGGGTCTTGCTTATTCCATGCTAATCTCAACAATGGTGTGTGTGCTGGATCTTCATAGATTATAGTAGAATGTTCTAAATGCCGCAGGTCAAACATCCTTACAGAGCCATCAGCACCTACGAACAAAATGCAGCATCCACATTACTAACAGTGCTTATTAGAGCTCAATAAATAATACAGTATGTGAATACCATCATATCAAGCCTTTTACAAAAACATTCCCACCTCTACACCTCCCACTCACCCTAAACATACATTTTGTCAACATTCCCCAGAGATAAACAAAGTATAGCATGAAAAGACAGGCCAAACTTACCCACAGATGCAAACATATCTCTACCACCTCCAGCTCTCGAAAATGCAATGTCAAACACCTCTTTGTCGTGAGCAATAAGTTGTGTTTTTACATGACCTGAGACAACATTAACTCGACCCAACATCTGACCCGTTTCCAGACCCCAGATTGTGCAAGTGGTGTCGATAGATGATGTTCCAATTAGATTTGGCTCCACTTCATTCCAATCAAATGAAGTCAATGGGGCACAAAAATCTGAATTTTTATTCTGTAAATAAAGAAAATAACATAGGATAGCATTAACATATAACACACACTGCCAAGCTGAAAGAGACATTATCTGTATGAGGATCATGTACCTATAATGGCACTATACAGGCATCCATTCCTCACACACCTCACCCTAAGCCATAAACACACACTGAAAACTCTGATTAAACGATCAACAAAATGCTGTCTTCCCCTTTCTTGAGAAACTCAACTGCAATCCCATCCATCCCAGGCACTTTGCCAGAATTCATCTTTCACAAGGCTTTCACCAAATCACTCAATATGATTCTCCATATACCTCTAGTTCCCAAACATTGCACATTTGCCACCCTATCATCTAACTATTTAAACATAACTTCAAAATACTCAATCTCCTCTTTCCTTCTTCCTTGCCTGTTAACATCTTCCCATCTACTTTTCTCAATGATGTCCCCAACTGCTCTAACTATTCACCTCCTTCCAAAACATTTCTTTATTTCCCCTTTTTTTTTAAGTTTGCCAGTACAACTCTCATTTTCCCTCTCTTTCAGTTCCAGCAACTTCCCCTAATCCTCCTCCTCCTACTTTCTTGTGTACATCTTCCAATCACTCACATTTCTTCACTCATACACTTCTTTCTCTTTTACTACAACTTACTTCCTAATCCCATCACTCACTATCCTTTCTCAAACACCCATTTTCCACCTTGTGCATGCCACACAACTTCATCCAAACATGTAAACAATGCTTCCCTAAATATCTTCCATCCCTCATGCACTACCCTGCTTTCATTTACTCACTTTATGCCATTTCTCTTCTGATCTCTCTTGGTATCTCTTTTCTAAATTATTTTTTCCAAATCCCAATCACTTTCACTACCTTTTGCCACTCAAGTATGTTACTATTTTCCTAAAGCTATGACAAACTTTCACTTGCTTTTACCAGGAAGTGATCAGACATTCCCATCAGTTTCCCCACTCAGCCAATTCACATCCAACAGTATCGTCTTTGCTTGTCTATCAATTAGTACATAATACTGGTGCCCACTCACCCACGTATATCTTTATTTATATCAGATATTCCCAATAACTTATCCTTTTTCAGGACAAGATATTCCCCAAAACTTATCCTTTTTCAGCACAACTCCACAAGCTGTTCACACTCAGTACCCCATGCCCCCTAATTACACCCTCAATGCCATAGCATCCACCCTTGCATTCAAATCACCTCCCACTAATACCCAATCCTTTACATCGAAACTATTGATGTATTCACCTACTCCCAAAACACTCTCTTTTCTTCCTCAATCCTCTCTACCAGGTGCATAAGCACTGACAATCACCAACATTCATAACCCACTTTCACCTAAATCAGTCTGGAGCTCACTTCAATACAAATCTTTCACACATGCCCATGACTCCCCCTGCAGCAGAAACCACCCCCTCTTTTCCTCTCACCTTTTCTTCTTTTTGCACACTTCTTTGTCTTCCTCTCAGCACACTTCCCACTTGTTCTCTTTGTGTTTTAAGTTGATTCACCAAGCGAGACTATCATCTACTCTTAGGCCACCTCCATACAACAAATATTCCACAGCATCTAATCCCATATCATTCCTCTAACATCCTCATCTCAAATCTAACCCAAAAAATCCCCTCACTATCCACCTACCCAAGTGTATTCAGGTCAGATTAGGTAAAAATAAAATATGGGCAGTAGGGTTGGAACCAGAAGAAAAGCAAAGAAAGCTAAGTAAAGAATGAAGACATAAGGATATGTGCTGTGAGAAAATTAAAAGAATGGTACATGGATGAGTCTTTTAGGATGGGATGGTCAGGTATAATGTATGGAAAATATTATACTGCTCATGAAGATATATTGGTACAGTTGTTGGGCTGAAAGTACAAAACAAAATAAACCACAGAAAAGATGGAAATAAGCTAAAGAAATATCAATCATCACCTAAAAAGAAAAACAAATTAATGAACTGCATTACCAGTAACTCACATTGTTAAGCAAACATGCCATTCTTGTGTCACCATCAGCCCCTTGCTGCCATACTCTTAAGTAGTCACCACTAGTTGCTAGAAGATCAGGATATATTCCTTTCTGTTAATACAGAAAAATGTAATTAACATTTACCTACCAATTTTCATATACAACATTGAATACGCAATATAAAATTTAAACATAAGTTCCTTCATCAAAGTGTATTTCTTTACTTCAAGATATCAAAAAATTACCTTGCTTCAGTGAAAAATCCAAGATACTTAACCTTATGACAATAAAAATTTATACGTCTACTGTTCTATATTTCAAAGTACAGAAATATAATGAAATACACACCTGTGACACATTTATCTGATACTGAGCTTATTCTCCTAAAACTCCTTTTGAATTCATATTTCATTAACAAATCTTCTGTTATAACCTAATGTCAAGAATATTTCACTAGCTATAAACTTATCTGCCATCTACTTAAAACACTTTTTCACAATTCTTTGCACTTCCCTGCATAGCAAGAAGACACCAGGAACTGACAGAAAAATGCCTTTCTTGATCACATCCACTCCTTAGTTGTCATTTGAAATGTACCAAAACTATTTTCTTTTTGTTAAAACAACCCTCCCCATAATCACATGCTCCTATTCATTGTCTGTGTAAATCTTTACAGTATAAATGTCTCTATTCTCTCTACATTTTTTAATTCTGACCAGAAACCCCTCTTCCCATTGCTCAAACCTTTATCATTTTCTTATTTGACGATAAACAATTATCCTTCACATGTTAATACGTATTTGTTTAGAAAATCAAAAGCAGCTCAAAACTATGGTTATATATGTGTAAATATTAACGAGTTAAATTCTTTAAATCCTTGTAACCTTCACAAAACAGTAATACTGTACTTACACTATCTGGAATCCACATTATTTTTGTAGTTGGATAAGGATGATCAAAAGTGGAACGTACAACAAACTCTGAAGTGTCCTCATCCAGCTGAACAATCTGAACCTTATTGTTGTACTCCTCCACAAAACTTCCAACTGCCAACCTAAACACATGGTGCCATGAAAGATATTTATAAATATTTCTGTCATCTTACTTTTCAATGAATTTTCAGGTATTTGAGATGAAAACATAAGGTACAGGAAGCAGTTAAGTATTTTACCCTTTTACATAGTTACCAATATCACTGTGTACCAGATGGTACAGTAAAAACTGTCTTTTGTATTAACTGAACAGACAATGCAATTTATCGTGAACAGTCAACTTTACACAACTCACACAATATTTTACTTACCTGAACCTCTTATCTGGTCGAACAGACCAATTCATGCTGTACAGAGTCCATGGTGCTGAGTATTTATAAATCTCCTTCCTTTTAGGGGGCGGATGGACTGACATTTTCTCCTGGAGACCTTGCCACTTTTCTGTTTACTGTGAAGAAATTTATATATCAATGCAAGTGATGTTATCTGCATCTATGGATACATTACAGTAGCTAAACTCTTTCCCTTACCACTAAATCCAATCTCTCGTTTCTCTATCCTAATTATGATCCCTTTTCATCTAGCGGTCACAATCTATCCACACCCATAGGCATCTGATAATGTGCAGTAACTGACAAAGTTGTAACTAAATACCTTTACACTACAGACACTGGAGTAGTAGGTAGTAGTAGTTGGTAGGCAGCCATCGACCTGGGAGGAATATTACCAGTACTGCCTGTCTGAGTATCAGGAGGATTAGTGACATCTGCTTAGTCAGCCAGCACTTTAGTGGTTGTCAAGTTGCACTCCTCTGACCCAAGTAACTGTCTTTTATTTCTGCCTCACTTACATGTGGACAACTGGCATTCTGTCCAAAAACATTCAATCTCTCCTTGTCATATGTAGCACCTGACAACACTTTAACTCACACAGCTCATTCTTCAGTGAGCACTATGCACAAACCCTACATTTTAGCAAAATGGTAAGAGCAATAGATTGAAGTAGTAGGTAGGAACATTTCAGCATGATTATTGGGTAGAAACATTAAGTAGAAGCAGTAGGTAGGAGCATTAGATAGAAGTAGTTATTAGGAACATTAGATAGAAGCCTCTACAAACACTGCGCTAGAGTTGCTCTCTGTTAGTGGCCTGTTGAGGTTGAGGCACTAAAGGCTAAGATGCAGCACTGAAGTTCTTTAGTTATGAAGATTCTGTTGCTGTGGCCACCCCTATGAGGGAGTTCCAATTAGAACAGGCATCACAGATATAGATAAATAGACTCTACAGGCATAACAGATATATAAACACAAGCAAATAAAAATGCATCCCAAAAATATATATATATATATATATATATTCTCTAAAGAAACAATAGCCATTCCGTAAGGACAGAAGACAACCTTGGAAAACGTGATGTCGCCTTCTGGAATTTAACTTATAACTAAACTATGAGTCCACTGTGAACCCCATTAAAACTATAGGTGTACACTATATTCAAATAGATTACAGGTAATAAGGCAGCAGTAATTGAAATTACCACATAGTTCTACCTGAAGAAACGAATCCATTGTGATGATCGCCGTTCCACTAATTCAAATAATTTGTAATATCACCTGCCATCTGTAGCAGGAGGTTCATTCTGCCATAACATCTCCAGAAAGCTCACTTTTAAACTTAATTACTCAAGCCTTCGGTTTCAACTTACCGCTACCTGGCATCTGACACTGGCTTACAAACTTGAACACAGTACCATCTTTACTCATGACCAATTATCTCATTGCTTAATCACACACGATACTACAGAGTCTCTGCAAAGAGAAGCAAATCAAACCTTAATAAACGCCAAATTATATCGGAAGCGTATCTGCTAACTTCCTTCCCATACCCGCGCCGCTAAAAGCAATGGCGGGCGACTCGCTCTTGTTTATAGCTGACAGACATGCCAATAACGTTCTCCCCGAAATAAAACAAAACAAACATACAGTGCTGATTATATATAGACTTTACAATGAATCTTATCATCTCCACTTTGATATGAAACATAAGCAGAATTCCCAAGATTAATGCTGGGAAAATCTTGAGTATGTTACTTTAAGGAAGGGTTGGCACTCCTGTTTAAAATGATGCTCTCCTGTAATTAATGCTATTTACAGCGACTTTCTGTTTCTACGCTTTACATAAGTTATTTCCTGTAATTCAACAAACCAATGAATTAATCATGTTTTCCAGATATCACAGTATTTTTTATATATCATATCAATGGAATGCGCTATCTTTGCCCTAGCCATACTAGCATTCAGAATATCCTTTTGTTTTTCAAAAGAGCAAAAATACACCCATTAAAACATCGCATCTCTAATTAACAATAGAGTAAATAACGATGAATATTGATATCCTCAAACTTAACGTAATTAGCAGATATTTATATAAATGAAAAGAGTACAGCTGGTTACGCTTCTCTATATCTAGCAAAATATAACTTTATGTCAAGCTGGAGCTGCTAACTTCTTATGTTTACTAGTCATTCTTGTGTGTAACAAGTGCTGAACGATGAAGGTGAAGATTAAATATTCCAGTACACAGAAGTTTATACTCACGTTAGAGGAGGGGACACTAGGAAACCTTAAGGATGAAATCCGAAAGTTTGTGGAAAGTACCTACAATCAAACTGTCAAGTAAGTTAAAGTAACAAATCGTGAGAAAATAAACTATTCTAGTACTTTAATCCTATTTTATTTGATAATTTCAGATTTGTTGTTATTATATAATCGCAGTCGTTATTTTGCCATTATATCTGCAAAGTAGGTCAAGGGAGAGCCGAAAATCTACTGGCAAATATTAAATCAAGTTCCTCACTGTTAGTGGTGTACTTAATGTAATTGGCACCTGTTGGTCCTTCAGCACAGGGGCAGTTAGAGGCACTGGCTTCTTACCTCCCAAAACATGCAGCGACTGATCTATAGTATTTCCAAGATGTTAACATTCATTTCTTTTATCATACTTTGGCTGCTTTTTTTTTTACCAAGTTGTCCATGTCTCGTATTTCAGTAAAAAAAATTTCCCCACATGCAGATTTAGTACTAGGCCTACCTGTATATTTCATATGTACAGCTACCCCACTTGTTCCCCACCTAGGAGAGTGATATCTATAATTTACTGTAGTAATTATTTTTGTTGAAAACATTGTAAACTATGAATGTTCTTTGGCACATATTCAACTTCACAGTTTTGCATCACCATAATGATAACATTAAATTAAAGATTTTATTGAATGTATCTAACATCATAACATAAGTGATGGTAACTGTGATATACTTGTGAAAAGAAAGGTTGTGACATTACATTTTGAGATATTTCTGCTCATTTTCTTTGCAATTCTGATGTGGCTGAAAATCATCCCTTCCTGTATTACTTTCCAAAAGAAGGAACAGAGCAAGGTACCAGGAGAAGAATTTTCCTTCTAAGGCTCAGTCATCTGTTCTTGACGCTACCTTTCTTATGCGGGAAATGGTGAACACATATGAAAAAATTTTCATTTCTTTAATCTTTCATAATGGAGGAAGTGAAAGTCTTTTCTGCTGAACATCATAGCTGTATTTAGTTTTAAGATTTTGAAATTTTGTACCCATCATGAGAATAATCTTTCATACTGTGCATTAAATAGTGACAAATGTGTCCCATATATTTATTCATATCATTTACCTTTCAGGGAACCCTTGATGGTCAGTCTGAATGGTGTAGATCCTATTAATGGTATGGAGGATGTCAGCCTGCAGAGTTTAGGTATTGTTCCTGGTGATATGCTCTCAGTTCTGTCTTCTGCTGCCTCAGGCAGGACAGAGTCACCAGTACAAGAAAAGAGGGTGGTGTCTTCACAGGCAAGCATGTCATCTCAAATGAAAGTTAAAGATTCAGCATCAATTTCCCAAACTCAGAATATAGTGAGTGAAAACAAGGATGTGTGCAGATCAGTATCTCAGACTCAGAATACGAAAATTAAAGATAAGGATTCTAGTGGCAAAGGATTAGCTGGAAATAATGATAAGCAAGATGGGCAGAGTGACCCAAAAATGGATGATGGAAGAAGCAATCTCTTGGAAGCAAAAGATGGACAGCCTCCTGCAGTTCTAGAAAAGATATTCAGTGAATACACTCCCGAATCAGCTAGTCAGGCAGTAAATTTGTTGGTCCACCTCATCATGCTGGAATGCAAATTTAACATGGAAAATATTTCAGGACCACCAATTGGTTGGAAGGAAATGGTTGCAACATTCTGCTATAGCAACAGTTCATATCTTGACTTCAAGTGCACTTTAGTTCTTGTATCAATGGGAGAAGTAAAACAAGTTTTAGCTAGTTTCCCAGGACAAGAGAGTGAAATCAGTGTTCGCTTGAAGGTTGGAGATTATGTCAAAGATTCATCATGCACCCCAGTATCAGCAAGTAATCTAATTCATGTCGCACAGTTAGCTCGTACTCTGCGAGATCATTTGCTCCATCCATTGCATGTTGCTGCTCACCAAGCATTAGGAGTACCAGCTCCTTGGCACTTGGTTGGACTACCACATGAGTTACTGTTAATCATTGCTTCCAAATTGGATTATCGTTATGTGCTTAACTTAGCACAGAGTTGTCATCACTTACATTCGGCCATGGAGGATAACAAACTTTGGGAAATGCTGTTTAAGAGAGACTTTAGTAATCTCTTTGTTGATTTTAGTAACCAGAAGAATGTGGACTGGAAGGCAAAATACAAGGAGGGAGTGAAGCGACGTAAAGAATGGAAACAAATGCAGGATGAAGGTATGGAGTTTGTTATTCCTGGAGTGTATCCCCCTTCACCATTTGTGCCTCGGTCTCCAGGTGGACCATATCCTTACCTTCCACAACCAAAAGGTCCAAATCCTTATCCACCTCAGCCTCATCCTCAGCCTAATCCGTTCTATGATCCAGATAGCCCATACTTTTCAGGTGAAATTCCAAGAATGCCTGGCACATTTCCAGAAGTCCCTGACCCTCTTGGTCCTTTAGGTCCTCTAGGTCCATTAAATCCTTTGGGTCCTTTAGGTCCTTTACGTCCTTCAGGGCCTTTTATGCCTACTCGACCCAGAAATCCAAGAGGACCAAGGTTTGATTTCTTCTGAGATTGTAACTATGTATGAGTGCTTGATTATTGCTGTAGCTTTGTTTATGATAAAGAAATAGAGCAAATTAAATTCTTACATGAGTTAGGGGAATTGCTCTTTCCCTTTTGGCTCTTTTATTGGCTAATTTCACACTACTGCACCACCAATGGTCTGCTATATATTCTTAAATCCACAGTCCTTCAGCACTCTTTTAATCTTAGTTCTCAGTCCATTTTTTCCTTGTTTTTTTACTTCAGTCTTTCGTCATCTTTCTCTACTTTTGCATTTCACCTTTTTGTGTATTTGGTAGCTTATTTCTTGCTTCAATTTTAACAACCATGGTGACTTTCAGACATTTTCAACAAATGTTATGAACATTGTTGTTTGATATTGGATATCAAAACTTGTGAAGATAGTTTACAGCAGTAGGGCTGAGTATATGAAAGAGAAGTCTCCTTAGAACTACAAGAAAGGAGCAGAAGTCCCCATGTATTAAGATGGTTTGGCACTAGCTGTTATTTTATAGTGGAGTGACATCTTATAAAATACAGCTGAAAAACAGTCATGATCTAAACTGAACTCTCACAGTAATTCATATGAATTCATTTTTTTTAAGACAGAGTATTCTGCATACTGATTTAGCTTAAAGGGGTGAAGTAGTGTCCCCTTGCTCACATTGCAAAATTATGTTGAAAAAGAATGATTATCTCTGCAAGGAAACTTGAGGAGAAAGCAGTAAGGCAGAACACAGGTAAAAGAAAGAAAGGAAAGTATTCTGTAAAACATAAAAATAAGAAAATAGAGTACTCTCATATGAGTTCATCAGTAAAACACTAGTAAGATTTTTGTTTCAGTTTTTCATGTGTTGTATCCAGTTATTACTATCTTTGTATATTTTCTTGCTTCCTTGCTTTCACTTGCCTTCCTGTTAGTGCTTACTGAGGTAAACCATATCTTGATATGCATTTCTTAGTGCATGCCACAGTCTATAGATTCACTAATGTAATCAGACATGGAGAATTCTTAAGAAAACGTTTTTAAGAATTTAGTATTATTGTCACGTGTGAAGTGTTTGTGTGAAAACCTACTTTCACTAAAGGAAATAGAAAGTTATATATACAGAGACTATCTTATTCTTCAGTGAGGAATTATTGTTGTATGTGTAACTCATCTATATCTGATTTCTTTTCTTTTATTTGAATTTCAGTCATAAATTAATCACATTACTTTGATATTGATGAAGATAAATGAGAAAATTTTTATATTTACATTATTTCAATCTCAGAACATGTTTATATACCAGAGAATAAATGTATATATGAAACCAGTAATCATTATCTTAAGAAGAATTGTTTCTGTATGTGCTGTCCTAAGAAATCTATATACATTTTGTTTTCATTATTCTGTAATTCACTTGTTTTCCAGTTACATAGAAACATCCCTTTATTAGTCTTGATATGTATCAGAAGGAGAAGGAAGAGATTGATATGAGATGAAATGATGGAGCAAAACAGGTTTTGAGTGCTCAGGTTCTGAATATGCAAGAGGGATGTAAGATGTGCAAGGGACAGATTGCATTGGAGTAATGTGGTTTACAGTGGCCATTATGATGTCAATGGAGTCATCCAGGGCATATGAAATGATCAGAGGAAACCATGGAAAGATGTATGGCACCCATATGTGAATAGGGGACTGTGGCAATAGTGCAGTACACCTGACAGCCAGAGAGTGGATGTGAGCAAATAAGGCCATGCCTTCGTCCATTCCTGGCATTACCACACTAACACATTAAGCAGAGAACAAGTAAAAAAATATATGCACTTTGTTGTTTTTTTCTTACTTGTTCACCATTTTCTATGTTAGCAAGTTATCACCATGAACAAAGACGTGACTTTTTATTTTTTGTCAGGTGATCTCTTCGTAATTCATATTTCCCAGTATCATGGAAGGGGACCATCCTTGCTTGGTTAAAGTTAATTTTAATTCTGCTATAGCTGTAATGAAAGAAGAATATAAACTGGTGGTAATTAAAAAAAATTTAATTTTTTTTACAAACATCATTTTATAACATGCAAGCATCATCTCATTCAGTCTACCTGAATAAATATTGTGCTTAGTGATTCAACTCTTAAGACTTCATGATGGCTTTTGGATTATCATCATTATTATACAAAACCCCAGGACCCCTTTTATAAGCCTACTGCAACTTTGCAGGTGTTCTATAATCAGGAACAGGGAAATAAGGTATGGACTCCTTAGCAGCTACAAGTCCCTTGATGTGACTGTACTCTCTTTTGTCAACTGTCAGTGATACAGCCTTACCAGAGATGATAGTCCATTTGTGGTGCAACCACAATTAGGCAGAGTTTGGTAACACTGCTGGGATATATTTTGTCATAATCCTTTAAAGATGTGTTAAATTTCAAGTCCTGGTTCTTTGTACAATTACTTTAATAGGGTTTCTTTTTAAGGGCAATATACAGGAAGACATTAACATAAATGATCTTAGTTCATACAACTACACCATATTTCGATTAATTATATTCTTTCTGTAATTCCTCCTTTGCTTTGCCTTGAACTTTTGGCATTTTCTTATTTGTCGTATCATGTACTTCGTTGTCTCGGTAATAGTGTGGGGCAACTTCTAGAAGCCATTTGCCATCAATGACTACCACATTACGCATGTACTCCTTAGTAGTCATTACTAATTCGTGGTATACAACCCATCTGGGTAAATCTTCCACTAAACATGACTGTGGATGCATCATGACCGTCTGGCTCTTTTTAGCAGTTTTGTACATTCCACCTTTACTGAACCGTGCCACATGATAAAAATATCCTGCCGTAATGGCCTTTCGGATTCCAACAGACTCGCATGGATTCGATGAAAGCTGAACTTCAACCCGTTCCATGAGCCCTACAAGTTGGTCTCTGATGTCCCTTGCTCGTTTCATGGAACGATATTGAATGAAAACCTCATAGCACCACTGTGAAGAATATTCTGTTCCTGCCCATTCATTGAACACATTCATTAAAGTCAGGTGATCGCCATCTGGATGAAAGAAATTCTTCCGTGCAGTATCTGCATGAATTGCTTTATCTTTAGGCCTGTAAAAGATGGAGCCATTTACTGATAACATTGCAGCTATAGTAAGAATTTCCTCAACAACTTTATACTGATCAGCAGCTAAGATCATACGAGCCATCATTGGATCAACAGGAAGTTCAGCCATCTTTCTACCAGTAGAGGTCAGCTCACCTTTGTGATTCAATGCTTTTAGGGCATACAACTGCTCTAGAGCAAGGATGAGGGTTTCAGCTGGTGGTGGATCCAAGTAGTCAAAGTTAATTAGATCATGAATACCTATAGATTTGAGCTGAAGTACAACATTTCCAAGGTTAACTCTCTGGATTTCAGGGATTGTATTTTCATCCATTTCATTCTCAAAAGCCCATTGTGTATACAGTCTAAAGCATTTCCCAGGGCCAACTCGTCCTGCCCTCCCTGCTCTCTGATTAGCTGAAGCTCTGGATATTGGAACAACTACAAGTGATTCCATACCACTTCTTGCGTTGAAATAATTCTGCTTAGCATAACCTGGATCTATAACATAACTAATGCCATCGATGGTAAGAGATGTTTCTGCAATGTTTGTAGCTAGGATAACCTTTCTTGCACCAGGAGGAGTTGATTCAAAGATTTTTGCTTGCATATCAGAAGGCAAATTTGCATATATTGGCAATATTATCAGTTCCCGGATTTTACTCCCTAAAGCTCTTACTCGCTCTGTCAGAATTTCCTGACAGGCCTCAATTTCCTCTTGACCTGTCAGAAACACCAAAATGTCTCCAAGATGTTGAGTGATGTGGATCTGTAAAATTGTTACACATGCAGCATCAATATAATTAGCTTCAGGACTCTTTGTATAATAAATATGGACTGGGTATCGCCTGCCTGGAATTCGAAAGATTGGAGCCTCATCAAAAAAGTCTGAGAACTTAGCAGAGTCTAAGGTGGCACTTGATACAAGTAATTTCAGATCACTACGAAATCTTGTAATGTCCTTTAGCAAACCAAAAAGAATATCTGTATGAAGTGTTCTTTCATGGGCTTCATCAATAATCATAACACTATAGCTGTCTAAACTAGGATCCATGAGAAATTCTCTTAAAAGCATACCATCTGTCATGTACTTTATTCTTGTACGCTCACTGGTGCAATCTTCAAACCGAATGCTGTACCCTACTTCATTTCCAAGCTTTTTGCCCATCTCTTGAGATACTCGTGCAGCAACACTCATCGCTGCAACTCGCCTTGGTTGGGTGCATCCAATTTTCTTGCCCTCACAACAATATCCAGCTTCAAATAAATACTGTGGTATCTGTGTTGTTTTACCCGAGCCAGTCTCTCCCTCAATGATCATGACCTGATGTTCATTAATGGCATCCAACAATGACTGCCTAAATGGAAAGACTGGTAGACTTTTCCTTACATCATCTATTGACATCATCTTCTTTTCAGTTTCTGAAATCTTTGGTGCCTCCTCTTCTTCCTCTTCCTCTGATGAGGAACTAGAACCTAAGCCTTCTTTCTTCTTTTTCTTTTTTTTACGAGTACCTTCCAAAGGAAGTGATTTGATAAATTCAATTTCATCTTCCAAAACAAGATTGTACTCTTTTTCTTGCTCTTGGTATATCTTAGCCTTGTCTCTTGCTCCAAATGATAGAGCTGTTCCTCTCATCTGGTCTTCTTCCCATTTCTTCTGTTCATAGCCACGTTTCTTTTCTTTTTCATCCACTTCTACATATTTATCATCAACACTTGCACCTTCTTCAGGCATTACATATCTCTGAACATTTTCTGCCTCTCTTACTTTGTCATAGTCTTTAGCCAACTGGAGAACACTCTTTTTATACTCCCGGTCCCTCTTCTCCCTTTCTGTAAGTGCCTCTTCCTCAAAGAGATACTCATCATCTACAATGTCTGCTTCCAATTCCCTCAGTTTGTCATCCTTACGCTTTATAAGGTACTTCCGGCGAGACTCCACTCTCAGTTTGGGAAGCACTTTTACACGATCTTCCTTTTCCAATTGCAGTCTCTTTGCAGCTTCCTCGAAGGCTTTAGTGTCTCCTTTGTCAGCCACATTCCTTGTCCGTTCCTCATCACGCTGTCGAAGCCTTTCAGCATACTCATCTCGTTCGCGCAAGTCAAGTAATCGTTGTTTTTCTTCATCGTTTTCATTATTATAAACTGGCTTTCCTGAATCTTTAAGAAGCTTGGGTCCCTCTCCATCAGAGTCAGAACTATCTTCTGCTTTCCGCTTCTTTCCCTTGGTGGCAGACCGGTGACTGGGTTTAGAAGTACTACCTAGAAAATATATTTTCATTAAAAAAGTTAAAATAAGTACAAAAGTAATGACAAAGCATAAGAATATACTGTAGAATTCCTCTCAATCAACATACTTCATGATAGATAAAGGTAAATATGATGGTAGCACTACATGTAAACTATTGACCCTCTGCCTTGTGAACCCTTGAGCTTCAAAGTATCACCCCATGAATCTTTACAAATTTCTGACTTGAAATATATATGTTCAGAGTCTATAGCTGAAATATGGATTCAATCCAGATACATCATGCATTCGCTGTATTCTAAGTCCATACGAAATGGAAGTGCCTTTTCTTAGGGGAACCATGTGGCTTATGAAATTAAAACTTAACATTAAGACAGTTGTGAAAATCAGGATCACCAAGTTTAATCAGTCTCTTTGATAATATGACTTATAAAACTGAACAAAGAAACACGTTAGACTTTAATAATATAGATTCTTAGATTTCTTGATTGTTTTCATGTCATTTTTTCACCATGGAATATTTTACCCTTTGAAATCCTTGATTTCTTTTCCACTATTCTCCATGCAAAAATAAGTGAACAAATGTAGGGTTTGATATATTAAAATTCATTTCTTTACCAAAGGCAAAGCTATCTAAGCATCAGAGTGTATTTGCTCTCGTGGAGATCAAAACAAAGTTGTACCCAAAATAGGGTGTGCAGCCACTCCTCACATAACTGGGATTACATTGCTGAAAAATCTGACATTTTATGAACGTCATTATTTGAGCAACTGAGACCTATTATAAAAGGGGGTTATGTTCCTGAACACTACATTTCCAGCCAGACTAGTACATTTTATGGCATGGAAACCCTGGCCATACTTCTATGGGTTGCCTCTTTCCACCCTCATTTAAAGATTTATTTTATTGGTATGTCAATCTGAGGTTAATAAATTTAGTTTCTATTTTAAACATTTTCCATGTTTTCCTTATTGTTCTAAATATTCCTTTTATTTCTTACGGTATTGTAATAAATAACCCCTCCAACATTTTTGCTGAACACTCATATTCTTGTCTGATAGCTATTTGGAATATTTCCTAGTATTCCAGATATGATAATTCTATATCTTCCTTGCTGATATTCCCCCAAAATTAAAACATCCTTTATGTTTTTGCTTTTTTTCCATGCATATTTTATCATGTATCATTCCCTTCTTTTTAGGGTGTAAAGTCTGAGTCTCATGATAATTCATAAGTGATGTCAGATTCAGATTTCAAATGTTTATCTTCAAGAAAAAAGGAACCCAATACACAATACGGTGAGGTACCTGCATTGTTCTTTTGTCTAATTTGCTTAATTACATTTGTATCACTGATTACAATACAACACAGTATTATTCAACTTTACTTCTTATGTATGCATTAGAAATTTTCATCAATAGTTCTGGAAAGTTTTTTTTTTATCATATCACTAATTATTTAGCTTGCGAGTACTAACTCAACAATGTGATCCTTCAGTTCAAGTTTCTCATTTAAAATAACTCCTATGTCTTAGACATTTTCTACACTATTTCTAAACCTAAAGGGCCTTTGTATGAAGATGCCACTTCATTGTTAATAATTCCAAAACATAAATTTGACAATTAACAATGTTAATCATAAAGATATGTTTGAAATGCAAGAGTAACTAGGATAAATAGAATAAAATTTAAAGCTAAAAGATGTAATACTGACATGAAAAACAGTTTTTTTGCAAATAGATGAGTTGAACACTGGAAAAAGTTACCAATAAGCATTGTAAACATTAAGGACTATACTGTATATACAACGAAAGTTTCACTGAAATTTCATGCTGGGGCAACTTATTCAAGGATCAGTTAAAACTGGTCAACATCCCACGCTATGGGTCGCATGCTGTGTATAAAGACACCTTTGTTGAGGCACCATAAGGATCAAAGGTTGATACTGATCATGCTTAATTCTGTATACCAATTCCAGGAAAATGCTCAATTTATTGACAGTTATTGGGTTTATGCTAGAGATAAAATTCTGATATTATGAGGTTATTTACAATTCATAGTTTATCTTTTTCCAGTAAATCATATATAAATAAGCCAGTTAAAAACTGGATTTTGTCTGAATTACAAGTTTTTCCATCTTAATTAGCAACCCTCTGTAATCAAATAGTGTCTCAATTCGTAGGAAAAGACATTATTCAAAAGTAAACTTTATTCAACTGATTGCAAATTCTATTCTGAACTTACCGTTAACCCTGTCCCAAAGTTCACCAACAAATTTTTCTACTGCACTATCAATGGGAATTTCTTCCTGAAGTTCTCCAAGCACATGCCTCTTACTTGGCAGTCGCTGTGTTATCTTTATGAGATATTCAGCCACAGTCATGTCACTCATGCCCATAACATCATGAAGCTTGTTGCTGACCCATGACTTGAGGGCATCTCCCATCCTGACTGTCTTGAAACTGGAAAAAAAAAAATAGACCATTAATGATAGACATATTTTTTTAACACTGGCCAAAGCCTGTAAAAGCTATTCATCAGTGTGCTGTCAATCTGTTACCATTACTCTATTCCCAATTTTAAGAGGGTAGATCAGATAAATACAGCCACTTTACATATGAATATTAACAAAAATCAACGAACTTACTTCCTAATAGTGATGTAAGAGTTACCATTTGTTGTATGATGTATAACTGCTCCCAGTGCACCCGACCCTATTATACCTAGGCATATCCCAAACCTAGCTCAGTGTACCTCAAATGTAGTACAAGGCAAGATTAAGTAGTCAGTAAAATTAGATTTGAACCATCCGTTCAAACTAATCACTTTATTAACCCCTATGTATAACTACATATTCTCTGATTTTCACGGCCCTCCCCACTATCGACATAACGTAATCGAATCAGAAAAATAATGAAATTCATGCACCACCAGTATTCGGCTTTTCTTCACTGTTTACTAAATTAAAGAAAAAGCCTGATTACTTAGTCTAGTGTTGCCTCAAACGTTTTATCACCATTCTGGAGTTAGCCTAGTTCTACCCCAACTAAGTTATTGCCACCATTTTCAAGTTGGCCTAGTTGTTCCCTCTACAGTTTTATTACCTCTGATGACAAAATACGTATTTGCCTGTTGATGGCTTAAGTTTCAGCCCGTTAAGTTCATGTGATTAATGTAAAACATGAATATTAGTTTATACGTGCATTCCCTAGGTCTCTGACAGGTTATCAGGTTTGTTTATGTTAGTATCAGAACGTTGGTTCTTTTCTCAGTCAAATTATTATTTCTATTTGATAAATTTGACTAATTTATCTTGTGAGTCGTTAACAGTTTATCACGAGATTAACTTGAATGTGATTTTTTGTCTTAAAAATTTGATAGTTACCTCAAAAAATGATTTTATGATTTATGAATTATCTGGGTTTCGTACGCTTGATTTTGAGACGTTCCAGTACGTCTTATTATCACATGACATTAGAATGTGCTGTGCATGCTGATTTAAATACCTATCCTAACCTTTATTTTTCTTAATATTCATAATGGATAACTTCTTTTCAATTAAACTAATCTCACGTTTTCATCAGGTCCTATGTTGGAAACGTTGTTGTCCTTGACGAAACGTTTTTATGAATCGGATAAAGAGGAATTGACTAACAGTATGTCGTGCCTAGACGCATGTATTTATGATGTTCCTTACGCAACATCACATAAATACATACTAACTACACATCAGTATATAATTTAGGGAAATCGATTGATACAAGTTTCCTTCAAAGAGAGGTAGAAAAATACGTTCATTGTCTTGATAGAATTCAGCTATATTAAGTATCTCATTTTAAGACTTTTAAGTACCCAATATCATTATAACCTTTCTTAAGGTGTTGGTTTCAATTCATGCGCTCTTTACTGTATCCAGTATTCTGAAATGATGGCTTTTATTCTCATCCCTTCACCAGTTTTCCTTAAAATTGACAGAAAGTGTCGCCACGACCTAATACAAACTACAGATTAAAACAAGAAGTTTAATTACAAAGACAAATGTGATCGCAAGCAACAATTAGGGCATTTTATTAAATGCACCAATGAACGTGATCTTGTTTTCTTCAATGAATTACAGTTAAAGAGCAGATGCTATTGGCCTAACCCATTTTCCTTTCTTTGTTTCAATATGGCGGACTTGATCTTAACAATTGAAGTATTGCAGGACTGGGTGACTTGTAGGTCTTCCTGCATCTCTTGCAGGAGTCGTCTTTGTTGGGATTTCCCAACGCATTCTGCTGCCTCCTGTGGAGTTAATCTTGAAAGTTATAACACCTCTGACAAAGTTCCGTTCGCATATTGCTTTCAATAAATCAATTATATAACATTTTAGAGGTTTTCTCCCTTCGTCGGGCCGATACATTTCTTTGGAGACATTAAAGTTAGGTTAGTGCTTAGTAACAATAACCAAAAGTAATTCATTATTTATTTCCTGATACAGAAATTCTACTTAAATTCATTAAGCTTCTTTACACAGCAAGTCTGATTATGTAATGCAAGCACAGACCATGACAAGGTCTCAATATATAAGTTTGTTTGGATAAAAAAGAAATGAAGGAGGATGAAGTGATAAACTTAGGGTTACTGCAATTCAAAACAAGATCACAAGACAAACGAGAGCCAGGCTTGCTTAAACACAACCTATATGGACATTTCACAGTTTAATAGAAACCGTCCTTGATATGAAGCAAAAAATCAGAAAATAATGAAATTACAGGAATTTTATAAATAAAATTGAAGAAATCGTAAATGCTCATAAAAAAAAAGTGATCCAGCAATATTTCGGTAGATGAACATATATGTACTATGCACGTACGAACTAATTATACAGTGTTCACAAATCTGTTGGAAGATGTTTCCGGATTTTGATATCATCATCCTGACCTGCCATAATGTCCCTGGAAATATATACATTGATCCAGGACTTGCTAACGTTAAAGACGATCCTGCAATACTTCCAGTGAAATCTTCCTCTCATGTCGCATATTTGCTTTATATTCAGTGTCCTGAAGTACAGGCACAAATCCAGTGCCTCCCTTCAAGAGCCAAGACTAAACCTAAATAAGTTATAAACAGAATGGTGATTATGAAACAAAAATAACTCCTTTTCACTCTCTTTCTCGCCTTTTTTTTTTTTTTTTTTTTCCTTCACTACGTCTCTAAAAAAGTAATCCTTTCCTATTTGTCATGTGGGCCCTCACAGAGCGCCGACCAATTTGAGTTCGACTGCGTCCGTATGCCCGTCCCACCACTCTACCAGTGCTAGGCTGTGGGTCGTTCATAAAGGCCGGGTGCTGGTGAGATGGCGCAGGTTGGGTGTTCCTTGGACCCGAGCTGGCCACATGAGCGATGGTCGTGTTCATCTGCTGTCCTGCACGAGGACCTCCACCCTGATAAAGACAAGGTCAAAACTGAATTTGTTTGGCAATCTTGAGACTATTTCTTGGCAGTAATCAGTGTAGTGAAGATGTCCCTTGCTACACTCAGGTTACGTTAATATATCGATCAAAAGTCTCACTGGTTGTGGGATAGTAGAGAAAACAATTATACTTGCTATTAATAACAAATAGGCAGTTAATATGTGTGGAACTGACACCTTCTGTTAGCCTTCACAGGCCCCTGTTCAGTTAAAAAAAAAAAAAAATGCGAGGCAGATGGATGGAACATAATTTCATGCCCACGAAGATTCAGACTCCCAACACTGTTCACCCCTTGAGCACGAAGGTTTGTCCTTTTGGCACGAGTGGTATCATACCATAGTCGTACCGTAGTACTCTTTAAGGTTTAAGGTATTTTTTTTTTTTTACATGGCGTTCACTGTTCATTTCTTTTCACCATCACAATAAGTATACTGCTTTTAATGAATTACTCTGAAACTTAGTCATAATGAACATCATCAAGTAAACATATCAAAAAATGTTACGATCCACAAGTAAAGAAAGTGAAGCCGACAGAGGAAGATCCACATTCATATCCTGAATGTCTTTCACATATATGTTAATAATTTGAATGCTCCCCCTGTTACGTTTTGAATGATAAGATCAATGTGTTGATGACTCGTTTTATGTTCCCTGAGAGACGTTTATTACCACGGCGGTTTAAATGGGTCCCCTGTGACGAGTTGTCTACTTTCAACCTGAACGCTGGGTTGAACGCTTCGTCCGTCTTACCCTGGTGGTCTTATTAAAATGCTGTGTGAGAGTTGGGATGAGGTATGTTGCCTGGTCTTCTAGCCTGAGGTCTGACACATTCATGGATGCCAGCCGCTTCTCCAGCTCCTTGCCCACCTGAAACATGTAATGTTAATAGTATCATTGGTCCTCAAGACGTCGAACTACTATCTTAAGGCCACCTTCCTGAAAATATTCAATTTAAAAAAGGCGCATGGCACAGAACTGGCAATGGCATGTGGACAGAATGGTATAGACAGACAGTCAGGTATCTTACAAGATGACAGGGTTGAATAAAGAGGGCTCAGAGGTGTCATATATTGGGGGTGAAAGTATGTCACTTGATGCGATATATGGGGAAGGAGGAATGGCATTGCAACGGATGTGGTATATGGGGGACGTGGCATTTCAACAGACGTGGTGTTTGAGCGCAACTTGCATTTCTTTAACTCACTTTGTCAGGCACCTCTTGAGGCTGTCCGTCCAGGTGGCGTTCGGCCAACATCAGCTCCGCGGGTGCCACATGCACCATCGACAGGGCTGAGGAGGGATGTATATATACCAGGTCAAATACCAGCACTCCCAGTATTGACAATATCACACTTGCACTTTACATTTTCGTCAGGTGGGTAACAAAAGGTCAACCCAATGAGGACAATGGTTCCATCCTTAAGGACGACGGGACAGTACTAGAGTACGATTGCCTTGTCTCTAAGCTAACCCCTTTAAAGTTAGTTCAAGGGCAAGACAATCGTACCTTCTTAAAGTGCAACAAACACCATCTACTTTCATTCAGCCAAGCAGTGTTGCCACCCATCTCTACCCACGAAATGTGGGTCCCACTCCTATACATGTGTCGACCTTTTTCCCCTGCTGTGTATGGTCCCTATCCCAGAAATTCTGGCTCTACCCAAGTTGTGTGGGTCCTGACCCAAACATGTCTCTGACCCAGGTGTGTGGTTCCTTCCACGACCATGTATGGATTCAGGTGTGTGTGTGTGTGTGTGTCAGTAACCAGGCGTAGGCGTGACGGAGGTGTGTGCTGACCGGAGCAGTGGGTGGCTGGGAAGATAGCCACTGAGGGGGTGACGGCTCCTGGTGCTGCCCTCACCCTGGCCAGCAGTCCTTCGTCCCGCTCTGCCAACTGCTCGCACAGCGCCGCCACGTACTGTAAATCAACATCACGTAACCTGAAGAACATTTTGAATAATACAGCGAACATCGTATCTATCTGTCTATTCCATATAGCTTGTGAAAGCTGGCATATTCCAATTCATTTCTCTAAACTTACGCTCTTAACTTTCCACTTCCGTCAACACACACGCCATGTTACCCTGACATACCCCCATTCTCTTCCCTGGGCTCACCTGTTTGTTTTCCCAGATGTCGCTGAAGGAGAGTGAGGTGGCGCCCGTGGGGACGAGGTAGCAGGCTTGGCCGAAGAGCGCCGTAGCCACGCTAGAACACGTTACCCTCTTCACCACCTCCAGGTCCACGACGGACACAGAGGTCCCTTTGGTACAGACAAAGCCCACAGGGGGAATGAGCGATACTCCATAAAGGTTTGGAAACCTCTCATATTCGACACATTCCTGTACGAACACACACACACACACTAGTGAACCCTCTATAGGAACTAACTTGATAGGCATTTTTAAATGGACCATGGAATCTAAACCCTTAAAAGCACGACTGTCCGACCCTTGAGCACGAAGGTACGACCTTCAGGCACGATAGAAAGGCCTCACGTATCAGGTCAAAGGCCAAGCCATCATACCCAAGGGTCGCACAGTGGTAGTATTCAAGGGTCAGACCAGCTTGCCCAAGCAGCAGAGTGGAGAGTTAAGCTTACCTTGTGTGGTGGAGACGGTGCGATAGATGTTGTTGCTGATGGTGAGACGGGAGGCGATGGTGCTTGGCAGACACACTGGGTTGATCATGATCTCTTGCACGTCCACCAACACTGCAAACCCGACCGGCGAAAAGCGTGTAATCATCCGAAACAGTCATTGCAGAGTACATGTAAGACACACGAGTTTAAAAGCTGCAAAAAGGACACAAATAAAACACATTCATCAACACTAGAGAGTGAAACAGTGTTGGGCTGCCGTGTGATGTGACCGAAACGTTAAATGAATAAACGCGTTGTACAAAGACAATGTAAAGAAGGTATGACTTTAACGTGAAATAGCGAACCGCATTGTATTTAGACAATGTATAGAAGCTATGACTTGAGGCAATACTTATAACTACCCTGTATATAATGTGACGAGCATGTAGGCATAAAGATTTGGACTCTGTTTTATTTGAGAAAATCATCCCGAAAACAAAAGAACATTTCCATTATCGTCTCAGCTGAAGGAGTTTCTGGAGACAGTTATATTACTCTACGCTATCCACGGTTTATGCAACAATATCTCTTTGTGTGTCAAACGATTCATGTCTGTATGACTATAATCAAGCCCCAGACCGTCAATAATGATGGTCGAGACCGAGGGTAACTGAAGAGGACTTATATGTGAACGGGTCCTGCTGGTCGAGACTGAGGGAAAATGAGGAGGACTTACATGTAAGGGGGTCGTGATAATCTTCGCCAATGGCGGCAGGAATCGTCAGCTGAATGTGAGGCTCCTTCCCCTTCGTCTCGCCTAGCCATGACTGTAGGAATACGGAGAACTTGTAGCTACAGGATACCAGGGTAAATGTCCTATGGCCTAAGATTTATAATCCCACGTCTCACGTGATGTGTCACGCACCCTGAGCCAAGATATCACTTACCCCTTCAGCGTGACGAAACGACCCTTAAGAGGAGCCTGTAAAGGTTGGTTCTAAGGCCAAGCCATCATACCAAAGGGTCATACCGTCGTGCACAAGGGATTGAGAACACAGTTCACGTCAACCTCAAGAACAGTTTGGGTCACAATTACAGATGTGTTCAAAGACATGTATGAGCCAAAAAACACAATTTTCATAAAATGTCAACACAATTCAACACAGCTACAAATATACACACAGACACTTACAACCCCCAAACATATGTACATAATCAAAACTCTGAGTTATAGGGAAAGGCTAACGGCTTTAAATTTGTCCACCTTGAAAGAGAGAAGAGTGAGGAGTGACCTGATCACAACCTTTAATATTATAATATTTCAGGAAGCATAAATAAATTCAAGAAGTTCTATTTCAGAAAATGTTTAAGAGGGGGCCCTATGTGTGTAAAAATCCTCCCAATATAGCATAAAGAGGTAATTACATAAAAAGAACTCAACACATACACCCTTACACACGACATCCGACACACACACACACACACACACACGAAGAAGAGATTTACCTTAAAAAGCGCAATGAAGGTGTAGGGATCGGGCGAATAGGATGCGGCCGTGACCCAGACTCCCCCAGCAGCGTCGCCGGCGGGCACGTTCTCCTGCAGGAGCGCCCCGTGCAGAATGTCCTCCACGCCAGCCACCTACACAAACAACGGAAACATTATCTACCACCTGTACCACCCACCAGTGGTATCATCTACCAACTGGAGAGTTAAAGACAAACAAACACAGGAAAGTTTGTACTGGTGAGAGTTACAGGGGGAATGCGTCAGGGTGACACCCTGAACACCCTCAGGTATGGAGACATTACGTTAAGGGTCAGGTCAAACCAAACCAATCTATTCAGCAGTCGTGCCCTTGTGCTCATAGGTGTCGTACGTGATGGGATAAGATTAAACACTAGAGAACATAGATTAGGTTACATTTACTTAAGTCATAGACCAGATATCACATAACACAATGTGATGAAGCTACACGATACCATTGGCTTTGTACAGTACTCACGTGCACGGCTCTCAAGTAGCGGGCGTGGGAGTGGGTCAGGAGCAACTTGAAGGCCTCCGTCAGCACATGCACCGGTCCCCACGTGATCACCACCAGCTGGAAACGTACCACGTGCTCAATATATGACATGGTCTCAACCAGGTGCCATCATACTCCCCGATGTAAACAATACGGTTGGTTGGTGGTTGGTGTGAACCCGCTTAACACAATGGTATGACCATTGAGGACGACAGTACGACCATTTTGTCAGGCCAGGTACATGACGTGACCCTCAAGGTACAGGTCAAATGTCATGTCATCATACCCAAGGGTCGTCCCGTTGCTCCTGAAGGTCTTAGTACCGTTGCGATCTAAGGATCAAATCAGACTATCATCTGTGGTATACAGGGTCAGATGTGGGTGACGTATATGAAGGGGGTGTGAAGGAAAGGCGTTGGGAATGGAATGCATTAGTCAGGTGAGGAATAGACGCAAAATTCGGGTATAAAGGGTAAGTACAGGTAACACCACTGACCTGGAGAGGATGTGTGGCAGCGAGGGAGAAGGCAGCGGCATCGGCTACCACAGTATCCAGAGCCTCACTCACCTCCACACTCACTTCTGTCCCTCTGTAGAAGATAGATTTCTGTAGTTAGCATCACAAAGTTTCTGTTAACAGTTACCATAGAGTAAAATAACTTTTAGTGACTCCTAACGTTGCATGACCTATAATGCTAAAGAACTTGGCCAAGGAGTACCTAGGCTGCTCCTTGACCTGTTGTGTTTAACTGAAATCCTTCGTCAAGAGAATCTTAGTGCCAGGCATTATGATGCAAAATACAAGAGAACTCACCGTTGAACTGGCGTGAGGCCATCCACTATGCTGTTGAGGGAAGACAAGAGGGCAGGCAAGTTGTTCCTTACGGGCGAGAGACGCAAAATCCTCGAGAAGGGCGGTCCCAGCACCCCAACGCCAACACCAGGTAGCCTCGTCCCTCCAACCACACTCGCAGCCACTACCACTGTGCTCTCCAAGGCCTAGTATGATGAATATACAAGAAAAAAAGGTATTTCACGTTAGTTCCTGCACGAAATAGCTTAGAAGAATTTGTTACAAATTTTCCCTTCCTGCCAGTGGTATAAAATCATTCTTTTCACTATACGTTATGTTTAATCTATAGACTTCAATTTTTACATTACCATTTTAGTAATACAAGTGGCTAGTTTTTTCATCACGTTGCCTAGCCCACTTCTTCACAGGAAATCTATCAATATTTCATTTAATAGGGGGTTACAGTGTGTTTTCCATTCCTCAATATAGTCAGATTGTGCAGTCCTGTATACTGGAAGGCTTTTCTGGATATTAGCGAAAATTATTTCATCCATAAACAAGATCATTCCACTGCAACCAAATACAAGTTATTCCATGACTAGCAAAAAAAAAAAAAAAAAGATAGAAATAGGCTCCTCTTTTTTTTCTTGTAACAACCGTAGAAGGATCAAAATAAGGATATGTCAACGTCAATCACTGTTAATTACTGGGCCCTTTTATTGCAATAACTCTAAAGCCGTAAAACGAGCGAGATCAGAAAGATTATGGTAGGCTATACTGTTTTCCTTCTACTTCATGTATAATGGTTCTGAATGTTTATAATGGAATTCTCTGTGTCGTTCCTTATTCACTCATGATGCTGAGGAGACACGAATGTTATATAACATGTAATACTGGCTAATTATGCTCCATACAACCATAGGCTGTTGCATCATAATCCACTATGCGAAGAAATACTTTATTAACAACTTCCTTAATCTAATCTTCATTAGATTTGAGTATCGCTGACTAGAAGTGAACAATTCAAGTTTTAACTTTTAAATAATTTTTTGAACATCACACATGGATAAACAAGCCTATGTTGGTTTCTCTACCGCGGTGCTTCTGAAATCTTTGCTTCTTTGCGACTTTGGTGAAGAAATCCAAGACAAAGGTAAATTTGGATTGAGAAATTATATAGCTAGAGGTAAACAGTTAGCTAGAAATCGGAATTTCAGCATCACGCGACTAAAGCAGTTACTGTTTTGTCGCGATTTATCTTACCCTGTGAATGATGTCCAAGTCATTTTTCTTTTCTTCGTCTACATAATCTAATAATACATATAAGATTGATTGTGATGAAAATGGTTGACGTGATGCCATCTTTTATCGATTATGGATAGGGCAGCTCAACGCTCTGAAGAAAAATATAACCAACTGTTGGCCTAATATCAGCTGATTGGAGATACGAACGTATATATATATATATATATATATATATATATATATATATATATATATATATATATATATATATATATATATATA